>JAQQSZ010006955.1:0-13447 GCA_028646595.1 Phalanger gymnotis
CTTTCTTCTTCTCCTCAGCTGGGGCAGCTGTGCTAGCAGGAGCAGCCCCTCCAGCAGGGGCAGCACCACCAGCTGCTGGGGCAGGTCCACCAACTCCTACATTGCAGATGAGGCTTGCAATGTTTACATTGGACAGGGCCTTTGCAAATAATCCGGGCCAGAATGGTTCAACATTTACACCTGCTGCTTTAATGAGGGCATTGATTTTATCCTCTGTGACCGTAACCTCATCGTCATGAAGGATGAGGGCAGAGTAGATGCAAGCGAGCTCGGAGACGGCCATTTCAGCGGATGGAAGAGGAGACTTGTTTGTAGTGGTGTTAGTCGCTGGCTGAAGTGAGGAGTCACCCCAACGCGGCCTTAGCTTCCGAAGAAGAACCGAGCACCTTACAGACAACTGAAGAGCTCATCAGGAAAGTTTTAAAATCCCCTAGTTCATTTGTGCATCCTTTCCCTAGTTAATTCCCTTGCATCATTCTCATTTCTTTCCCCAATTTTTTTCTACCTCTTTTACTTGATTTTTAAATTCTTTTTGAGGTCTTCCAAGGGGACTTTTTGGGCTTGAGACCAATTAGTATTCCCCTTTGAGGCTTCGATGTAGGCATTTGACATTATTGACCTCTTCCGAGTGTGTGTTTTGATCTTCCCTATCTCCACAGTAACTCTTTATGATCAAGGTCTTTTTTTGGTTTTTGCTCATTTTTAAAAGTTAAACTCTGCTGCTGGGGTACAGCAGGCACTATCTTGTACTTTTTGCACTTGGAGTCAAGGGCCTCTTCATTGGCTTGGCTCTGGTGGCTTGCCCACTGTGCTAGGGTCACCTGGCCTAGTCATGCCTGTTGTGTCTTGGGCTCTGGGGCTGGTAGTTTGCCTGAAGCACTGAGTCTGGAGGCCTCACAACTGGACTGCTGTGCTACTTATCGGCTGAGCCAAAACCGCAGGGCCTAGAGTGCTCATCTATGCTGTGGCTAGGGGCTGCCTGCGCTGGGCTGTGCTCTCCTTTACCCAAGTGAGACAAAACTTTACTGAAATCTTTCTAAATTATCTTGGGATGGAAAATTGTTTCACTTCATCTTTTTGTGGATTCTGTCTCTTCAGAGTTCTTCTGGAGGCTTGATTTAACGTTGTTTCTGGGGAGAACTCAGGCAACTTCCTGGCTTCTCTTTGCTAGCTTGGCTTTGTCTCTGTTCCCCCTCCCCTGGCAAGTGCATTTTTTGCCTCTTTCTGTATCTCTGGCATTTAGTATGGTGTCTGGTAAATGGTAGATACTTAACATTGATTGATTAGTTGATAACAAGAGGAATGGAAAATATGGGACAATAACTAGCAAGGATGATAGGACTAAATGAGCAATTTTTAGAGGGTGAGGAAAAGATGGGCATGCTTGGATGCAGGAGAAAAGGTGATAGTAGAGAGACTGAAGAAAAGAGAGTGAGGGATAATAATGAGAGAGGGTGGATCTAAAGTGCCTTTATTGGGATTGGTCTTTTGGTCTTAGCAAAGACAGGAGTCATCTTGTCATTCAAGGGAAGAGTGAAAGAGAAGATAACAAAGGGAAATAACTGACTGATATGAGCTGAGGAGTAAGGGAGAAGAGTAAGCTCTTTACAAATGTATTTTTTAAAGTATAAGATAAGATTAGATAAAGATTAGAACAGTTACAGAATGAAGGATAGTGATCTATTAAGAAGTATTGTCTTACTGCAGTGAGAACCCAGTCCTTATTAGTTAACATAATTTTGTAAAGGATCCAATCAGCACAATTTTGTGATATCCAGTCCTTTTAAGCAGCAGTAGGAGCAAAGGAAGTAGATGGTATGAATAATCCAGGATGGGCTGAGATTTGGACCATATATAATACCAAGTCCTTTAATCTTTGGATCACTCTATCCTTTTATCTGCCCTGCTTAAAGATCGAATTAATCTTAATCATAGATGTAACAAAAATTATGTCACTTGGGATAAAGATTGTTTGGGCACAGGACTAAGAAAGGGTATAAGGTATGGCCATACTAACATGAGCTTGTTGTCACTTAAAAGATCAGTAGAATTAAGGATATCCAGACACTTAAAAGCCAGAGTATCTGAAAGTATCGAAGGGATATGACTGTACACCAGACATTGAGGAAGAGTGTGAACAACCTGAAGGTCCATAGGCATTTCAATTCAATAACTGTCTATTAAGCAGCTACTGTGTGTAAGGCACTGTGTCAGGTACCATGAATACAAAGGCAAAAACCAATAGTTCTTTCCCTAATGGAATTTATAAGCTACCAGGGAAACACAAAATTTACACAGCTGAGTAAATATAAAGCATATACAACATGGTACACATTTCGCAAAAGTATATGTCTTAAGCTGCCATTGATATGTTTACCTTTAATTATGAATCAGGGGAAACAATTCAAAGCAAAGGCATGTGGTGAAATAAAATAATAAGAAAGGTGACAACAAAATGTTTCCCTCTAGAACCTGGGATACACCTTCCCCCAAACACTAAGAGTCAGTGGAAGAGTGGACATAATTAAGGAACACATGTTGAGGATCACAATTCAGTCAATGAGCATTTATTAAGTCTATTCTATGGCAGACACTGTCATATGCCTGGGTGACAGAAGAGAGGTGGCAGATAGTGCCCACTCTCAATGAAATCACAATCTAATGGATGAGACAACAAGCAAAACAAATATGAATAAACAAGTATACACAAGATATACTAGAAATAATCAAGTGAAGGAAGGCAATAGAATTGCAAGGGGTTGGAAGAGACTTCCTTTAGAATACTGGATTTAAGATGGAACCTAAAGGAAACCAGGGAAGTGAAGAGGCAGATACGATGTGGGCAAATATTCCAGGTATGGGGGATAGCCAAAGAAAATGTGTGGATTGGAGAGATGGAGTGTCTTGCTAATGGAAAAGCCAGGAAACCAGGGTCACTGGATCTGTGAATATGTGGAGAAGAACAAGGCATTATAAGACTGGAAAGGTTTAGGGAGGTTGGTAAATTGAAGCAAGGCTACCCACTAGTAGACTGTTGTAATAGTCCGGACATGAGGTAATGAGGGCTTACTGGTCCATTGTGGTTTTATCAGAGGAAGAACAGGGCTGTATTTCAGAGATGTTGCAACAGTGAAATTGACTGGCCTTGGCAAGATTGGATATAGGAGGGCTTGAGAAATAGTGAGGCATTGAAGATGTCACCTAGTTTGTGATCCAGGGTGACTGAGAGGATGATTGAGTCCTCAATAGTAATAAGGCAGTTGGAGGCAGAAAGGCATATTTTAGGGGAAAGATAATGAGTTCCATTTTAGATTGTTAAGTGTGAGATATCCACTGGATATCTAGTTTAAGATATCTAAAAGGCAATTGGAGACATGAAAATGGAGTTCAGTAGAGAAGTTAGGGCAGGATAGGTAGATTTGAGAATCATCAGCAGAGAAATGATATCCGTGGGAGATTATAAAAACAGATGGACAATGAACTTCCATGAGAGTGTATCTCCCACGTTCAATGCTGCAAAGCTACATATATCTCATGATGTCACTGTGCTGCTCTTGCTAGGCCTGTGCTGGTATCCTGTCTCTTCTAGATACTCTTTCACCAGATTCTCCTCTAGTGAATGTGGCCACAGTTCAGTCTATGCCAGGTAGTCTTCAGCTATAATCTCTACCACCTCCAGATTCTAGCTCAGTTGAAATCCTTGGCTATCTTTTCAAAGGAGGAATGGGTATTGCCATTCTCTTCTAGATAAATAAAATACAAAAAAAAAAAAATTGCATCCTGTCAATCCCCCTACCCCCAGCCCTTTTACAAAAAGCCACAAAGCCTTTGCTCTAAACAAGCAAGGCAATCTCTCTTATCTTTTTTCCCTCAAAGTCTTGACTTTTTAAACCTCTCTACTCCCTAGAAAAATGGAAATAAATGATTTTTCCCTTTAAAAATTGTTTTCTATATACAAATGAATAATGAACACAATCTCCCATTGCTTGAAATCTGTCTTGTCAGTAGAGCAGGGATCTGCTTTTTATCTTAACCATTGAATCAGAGAATTTCAAAGCACAAAAGGGCTTTCAAAATCATCTGGTCCAAGGGTGGGGAACCTGCAGCCTCGAGGCCACACGTGGCCCTCTAGGTCCTCAACTGAGTCTTTTAACTGAATCTAAACTTCACAGAACAAATCCCCTTAATAAAAGAATTTGTTCTGTAAAACTTGGGCTCAGGCAAAAGGCTGTATCCAAGGACCTAGAAGGCCACATGTGGCTTGAGGCCGCAGGTTTCCCAACCCTGATTTGGTACAACCCTCTCATCTACCCCCTCCCTTTTAGCTCTTTATTTTTTAATAACATTTTTTTCCAATTATATGTAGACAATTTTTAACATTCAAATTTTTTTTTCAAATTCTCTCCTTCTTTCCCTTCCCTCCTCCTCCCTAAAAAGGTAAGAATTTTAAATAGTTTATATATGCAATCATGTAAACATTTCCATTTTAAACATGTTGTGAAAGAAAAAACAGACCAAAATGGAAAAAAAAATGCAAAAAAGATAAAGGAATCTGCATTCAGACTTTTTCAGTTCTTTATCTATATGTACATAGCATTTTCCAATGTTATTCCTTTGGAATTGTCTTGGATCATTGTATTTCTGAGAAGAGTAAAGTCATTCATAGTTGATCATCACACAATGTTGCTGTTACCATGTACAATGTTCTCCCAGTTCTACTCACTTCAGTTCATTTAAGTCCAGTTTTTTTTTTCAAAATCCACCTGCTTTTCATTTCTTATAGCACAATAGTATTCCATTACATTCATATACTGTAACTTGTTCAGCTATTCACCAATTCATGGGCATTCTCTCAATTTCCAATTCACTGTCACCACAAAAAGAGCTGTTATAATTAATTTTGTACACGTACAAACTTTTCCATTTTCTATGATCTCTTTGGTATACAGACCTAGTAGTGGTATTGCTGGATCAAAGGGTATGCACAATTTGATTGCCCTTTGAGCATGTTTCCAAACTGCTCTCAAGAATGCCAATCCTTTCATTTTAAAGATGAGGAAACTACCACTATTCATTTGTTCGAGGCTGGATTGCTCTTAATCCTCACTCACACTTACAAGTGAGGATAATTGCCATGTTCTTTTTTTTTTTCCTTCAGAGTGAAATAAGTTATAAAAGTTGGAAACCAGGCTGGAAGTTATTACACAAATTTAATAGTCATTTCCTATGTCAAGAAACTCTGGAAATTCATGCACAATGAATGTTTCCCCCTTATAAAGGCCTACTTTTGGTTTTTAGAAACCAAATAATTTTCTTACAGGTTAAGGACAACATTTATGTTATTATAAGGTAAATAATGCAAACTATTCCATCCCACTCCACCCAGTGCACTCTAAATTCCTACTTCAGTGCCTAAACAGCCTTTCAATTTCAATATTTCTCTGTGATGCCGTAGTTCTTATAGACTTAAGTTATATTATATCCTGTGAATTATTATTTTTTTACATATTCAGCACATCTTCCAAAAATGATAAAATCCAATGAAATAAGGGAAATAATGAAAGTGTATAAATAAAATTTGAAGATGCCCACTTATAATTCAGATACATATAATTAAGAACTTTGCACAGAGATACTTTAAGATTATAATTGAATTGAAAGTTAATAGTACTGTCAATAATAAAAAAAAAAAATGAAATGTCTTGGCCAAAATGTTATACTTTCACAGGTAAAAGAAATCAGATACAATTAAAAGGCAGCTTTGTAGCAGCCTATCTAGAAAAAGATTTTTTTTTTTATAAAATAGTTGAAGATCTATGGTTTTGTAATTCTAGGCAATTCCTGATATGAGAATGTCTTCCCCCAGTATAGATTGTATCCTATCTTAGAATTCAATCAACAGATGTTTATTGAAGTCTGCTATGTATCAATTACTGCGCTAAATGAGTCGTAATCAAAAAGATCTTACCATCTGTTGGGGAAGACAATATATATATATACATATATTATATATATATATGTATATACATGTATATATATAAATATATCACATATATGTATGTGTACAGATGTATTCATATAGCTACGTGGATATACGTAAATAGAATAAATATAAAAATAAATACAAATGAAGGCAATAAGTAAAAACAAGGCAGTTTGGGATGGGAGCCACTAAAAGTTGGGGGAGGGGAGTCAGGAAAGGGTTTGTGTTGAAAGATGCACTTGAACTGTACCTTGAAGGAAGAGAGGGAAAGAATGTCTTCCAGGTACAGGAGTGGGAACAGAATTTAGAGGACAGTGCAAAGTCAGAGATGAAAGTTCGAACATGAAGTAAAAAGTTTAAATTGATGGACTGACTAGATAGTGCTGGAAGGCAAATAATGAACAATGAGGCTGGAATGATGGATTAATCAGATTGTAAAAGGCTTTAAAAATGAATGAAGGAGTGTGTGTGTATGTGTGTGTGTGTGTGTACATGTGTGTCTGTGTGTCTGTGTGTCCGTGTGTCTGTGTGTCTGTGTGTCTATGTGGGTACCCTAAAGGGAAAAGGGCATGGGATTGAGCAGAGGAATGACTAAGTCAAATCTGCACTTAAGGAAAAACATTTTGGCAATAGTGTATAGAATAGACTCTACAAATGGACTGGAACAGAGAGAGATATTCAAGTCAGGAAGACCAATTAAGAAGATGTTTCAATAGTCAAGGTCAAAGGTCATGAAATCTTAACAAGTCGGTAACCTTGTGAAGAGAGAAAGGAGGAGTAAGATACAAGTGATGTGGATTTAGAAATGACAAGATTTGGCAACTGATTGGCTATGTGGAGTAAGAGAAATTGAGAGATGGAAGATGAAGAAATTGGAAGGACTGTGGTACCTTGAACCAGTGAGGTTTGTAAGAAGAAAAGATTTGGGGAAAATATCAGTTCTGCTTTGGATATTTGAGATGTGTTAAATTTGAGATTTTGAATTTGAGATGTGTCCAAGATATCCAGTTTGAAATGTCCAATAATAAATTGATGTTGTAGGGCTGAAACTCAAGGGAAAGACTGAAATCAGATATATAGATTTATAAGGCATGTGCTTAAATATGATGTTAAATTAATGAAAGCCGATGGTTACAAAGAGAAAGGGTATGTAGGGAGAGAAGAAAAGAGAGTCTAGGAGAAAAGTAAGAGGTATACTCACAGAGGCATGATTTGAATAAAGTATAAGCAAAAGGAGGCTGATAAATAGCAGTCAGAAAATGAAGACATGAACAAGCTGAGAACATTCAGGAAACAAAAAAAGAATGTCAAGTAGGATAGGTGAGTCAACAGTCTCAAATGTTCTATATAGTTCTGGAAGGATAAGAACTGAGAAGAGACTGTTAGATTTAGTGATTGAGAAGCAGTTGCTAAATTTGGAGAGAAATGTTTCAGTTAACAATGAGAAGTCAGGATTACAAAGGGATAAAGAGAATGAGAGAAGAGAAAGAAGTGAGTTGAATGCAGTCATTTAATAAACATTAATGAAGTACCAGTTATGTGCCAGGCACTGTGCTGAATGCTGGGAATGTTTAAAATGCAAAAGACAGTCCTTCTACTAGCAGTTTTTTTTTTATAGTCTAATGAAAGAAACAACAAGCAAATATATACAAAACTATATACAGGATAAACAGGAAATAATTAGCAGAGAGAATGAACTAGAATTAAAGGAGGTTGGGAAAGAGATCCTATAGAAGATGGGATTTTAGCTGGGAGTTAAAGGAAAACAGGGTATCTAGTAGATGGAGATGAGGAGGGAGAGCATTCCAGGAAAGCAGAGAAAATGCCTGGAATCAGAAGATGGTCATGGAAGAGCAAGGAGGCAGTGTCATTCAATCAGAGAATACCTGGTGGGGAGGAATGTGTAAAAATACTGGAAAAGTAGGAAGAGGCTGGGTTATGAAGGGCTTGAATGCTGGAGAATTTTGTATTTGATTCTGAAGGTAGCAGAGAGACAATGGAGTTTATTGGGTAAGGAAATGATAAGGTCGGACCTGTGCTTAAGAAAAAACACTTTGGTGGGTAGCTGAAGGATGGACGGGAGAGGAGACAGACTTAAGTTAGGCAGACCTAACAGCATGCTATTGCAATAGTCCAAATGTAAGGTGATGATGGCCTGTACCAGAGTGGTGACACTGTCAGAGGAGACAAGGGGGTATATTTGAGAGATGTTGCAGGGTGAAAATTATAAGCTTTGGCAACAGATTGGATATGGTGGTGAAAGATAGTGAGTAGTCAAAAATGACACCTAGGTTTGAGATGGAAGGATTGGGAAGAGGATGTTGCCCTCTACACTAAGGAAGGTATGAAGCATGGAAAGGATGAAGAAAAGATGATAATTGTACAGAGCTTTTTTTTTTTTTTTTCCCCTGAGTTTCCTGGAGAAAAAGATTGAGAAGATGGCAGGGTCAGGTGATTTTTTTTTTTAAGGATGGGTATACAGTTATGTTTGAAGGCAGCTGGAAAAGAAACAGTGGATATGAAGAGGGTGAAAATTAAAGTGGGGATGACTAAGGATGCAATTGTTGGAGGAGTGGGGAAAGATGGGATCGAGTACATATATAGGGAGTTTGGCCTTGGCAAAGATAAAAGCCACCTCTTGTGAGGGACTGGAGTAAAGGAGAAAAAAGATGGAGAGATATAGGTGTGGCCTTTGTAGATAAATTGTAATTTGACTGATAGACACAAAGCTTAAATGGCTTTCCCGTGGTCATATTGGTAGTAAGAAAAAGCCTAATTGTTCCTGGATGGATTTTCATGAAATAATGAAGAATGCAATGAGCAGAACCAGGAAAGTGCTGTCTATGATAACAACAATATTTTTTAAAGAACAACTTTGGAACTTCCAATGACAAGATGGTGGAGTGAGGAAGGAACCTGCTGAAGTCATCTCAAATTACCCTCCAAACAACTAAAAACAAAAGATGCCTAGGAGCAAGGAAGCAGCTCATCAGCACTGCAGGAAAGATCTGTCTCCCTGGTGAAAGAGGAGGTCCATCCAAGAGTATCAGCAGCAGCCAGCCTCATAGCCTGGGGCCAACAGCAAGGCTCCAAGCCTGAGGCCATCCTCCAGTGAGTCCCTGCCCCCTACAAACCAGCAGCCCCCTGGGCAAGTGAGCAGTCTGTAGAATACAGCAAGTCCCCACCCCAGCTATCCCACCCCCCAGCACACACCACCAGCAAAGGCTTGACCCCAGGCCAACAAGGAGACCTCTTTCTGGGGCCAAGAGACTCTGATTCCATAGCAACCCAGCAGCAAAGCCCTACCCTGTATCGGACTAGCACCAAGATCCTTTCCTAGAGCCAGCTACTAGAAAGACTGTTACCATAGCAACCCAGTAGCAAGATCCCACCTCTGGAGCAGGCCAGGGGCTAAACTCCACAATTGGGAGGAGGCCAACAGAGAGGTCCCACCCCCTAATACAAGCCAAAAGGGAAGCCTACCTTCCAGAGAAAGCATGCAGTTAAGCCCTGAAGCCCAGTGAAAACCAGAAGTAAGGTTCAGAGCCCCAGCACAAAAAACTTGGGACAATGCAGGACCAGAACCCAACTCTCACATTAAAACACCATGCCACAAAAACAGGCTGAATCAGTAGCAGTGGTGGCAGTTTTGAGACCTCTCAGCCCATAGACAGTAAGAAGATCTGACTACGAGTCAGAAGGAGATTTACAGAGGTCCCTTTGTGGGCACTAGGGGCAGGACTCTGTTGCATTGCCTCTGCTTAGATCTGGGTAACAATCCTGAATCTTAGTCCCAGCGGGAGGAGAAGTGGCTGAGCTTGTAGCTACAGGGGAGCAGGGTCCCCAATTACAATTCCAGGGCTGAAAAGAGTACTTGTGGTTTCTCACAAACCAGCACACAGTACAGGATAGTAGTAAACACACTTCTTCCTAGATCATGCCACTTTGGAAGAATTGAATTACCAGAATTACCTCTGAAAACAACTGCACAAAAAATCTGAAGCTTTGGACAGTGCCCCCTCTCCTTGGGAACCAGAACCCCACTTTAGCATAGAGTTAAAAGCCAAGAAATAGACTAGAAAAATGAGCAAACAACAGAAAAAAAAATCTGACCATAATTAGTTATTATGGAGATAAGGAAGATCAAAACATATACTCCGAAGAAAACAAGGTAAAAATTTCTGCATCCAAAGCCTCTAAGAAAAATATGAATTGGTCTCAGGACATTGTAAAGCTCAAAAAAGGATTTGAGAGGTAGAGGAAAAATTGGGAAGAGAAATGAAAGCTATGCAAGAAAATCATGAAAAAAAAAGTCAGCAGCTTGATAAAGGAGACACAAAAAAGTATTCAAGAAAGCAACACCTTAAAAACTAGAATAGGCCAAATAGTAAAAGAGGCACAAAAATCTAATGAAGAGAAGAATGCCTTGAAAAGCAGAATTGGCCAGATGGAATAAGATATACAAAAATTCACTAAAGTGAAGAACTCATTAAAAAGTTGAATTGGCCAAATGGAAATGGAGATACAAAAGCTCACTGGAGAAAATAATTCCTTGAAAGTTAGAATTGGGCAAGTGGAAGCTAACAATTTTATGAGACATGAAGAAACAAACAAAATCAAAAGAATGAAGAAATAGAAGAAAATATGAAATATCTCATTGGAAAAACAATTGACTTGGAAAATAAATCCAAAAGAGATTACTTAAGAAGTATTGGACTACTTGAAAGTAAAAAAAAAAGAGCCTAGACATCATCTTTAAAGAAATTATCAAAGAAAATTGTCCTGAAAAATTAGAATCATAGGGTAAAATAGAAAATGAAAGAATCCATCCATCACCTCCTGAAAGGGAGCCCAAAATGAAAACTCCCAGGAATATGATAGTCAAATTCCAGATCTCCTAGATGAAGGAGAAAACACTGCAAGCAGTCAAAAGGAAACAATTCAAATATCATGGAACCATAGTCAGGATAACACAAGATTTAGCTGCTTCTACCATAAAAGATCAGAGGCAAAAGAACTAGTATTCAAACCTAGAATCACCTACCCAGCAAAACTGAGTATAATTCTTCAGAGGAAAAAATGGATTTTCAATGAAATAGAGGACTTTTAAGCATTGTTGATTAAAAGATGAGAGCTGAAATGAAAATTTGACCTTCAAATACAAGATACAAAACAAGTATAAAAAGGTAAATAGGAAAAAGAAATCATAAGGGACTTAATAAGGTTAAATTGTTTATATTCTTACCTGGGAAATGATATTTATAACTCCTAAAAAATTTTCTCATTATTAGGGCAGTTAGAAGGAGCGTATATAGACAGAAAGTGGAGGTATGAGTTGAATGCGATGGTTTGATTATCTAAAAAATGAAATTAAGGGATGAGAAAGAAGAATGCATTGAGAGAAGGGGAAAGGGGAAAGTACAATGGGATAAATTATCTGACATAAAAGAGACCTGAAAGAGAATTTACAGTCAAGTGAAAAATGGGGGGAGCAGGAAGAAGAGCACATGAACCTCACTCTCAACAGAATTGGTTCAAAGAGGGAATAATATAAACACTTAGTTGGATGTAGAAATCTACCTCACCGTATAGGAAAGTAGAAAGGGAAAGAAATAAGAGAGGGGGCTGGGGAGCTGATAGACAAGAGGGCAGTTTGGGGGAGGTGAAAGTCAGAAAAAAAATCACTTTTGAGAATGGACAGGGTAAAAGGAGAGAGACAGAGTAGGATAAACAGGGGAAAAATAAGATGGAGGGAAGTACACAGTTGGTAATCATTGCTGTAAAAAAATTACAGTGAGTTTCTCTGATAAAGACTTCATTTATCAAACATAGAAACGGAGTAAAATTTATAGAAATGAGTCATTCCACACTTGAGAAAAATGATCAAAGGATATGAACCAGCAGTTTTCAGATGAAGTAATCAAAATTATCTATAGCCATCTGAAAAAAAATATTCTAAATCACTGTTGATGAGAGAAATTCAAATTAAAGCAACTCTGAGCTACCACCTCACATCTGTCCAATTGGCTAATACGACAAAAAAGGAAAATGACCAATCTTGGAGGAGTTGTGGGGAAATTAAAACACTAATGTCATATTGGTGAAATTGTATACTGTTTTAATCATTCTCTAGAGCAATTTGCTCTTTGGCCAAGCAATACCACCACTGGGATTATATCCCAAAGATTTTAAAAAAGAAAAGGAAAGGAAAGGAAAAGGATCTCTGTGTGCAAAAATATTCATAGCAACTCTTTTAGTGGTGGCAAAGAATTGGAAATTAAGGAGGTGTCCATCAATTGGGGAATGGTTGAATAAGTTGTATATGATTGTGATAGAATACTGTTGTGCTATAAGGAACAAGGAGCAGGATGTTCTCAGAAAATAATGGAAAGGCTTACATGGGCTGATGCAAAGTGAAATGAGCAGAACCAGGAATACATTGTACACCATAACGATAATATTTTATGATGATATACTATGAATAACTCAGCTATTCTGAGCAATATAATGATTGAAAACAATTCTGTAAGACTTATGATGAAAATTGCTCTCCATTTCAAGAGAAAGAAGTAGGACAGCCTGAATATAGATCAAATATAGTTTTTCTTTACTTTCTTTATTTTTCTTGGGTTTTTTTTATGCCTGTGTTTTATTTCACAGAATGACTTACATAGAAATTGTGTTTTGTATGATTACATGTGTGTTTCAGCAACACAATATTTACAGCACCAACAGAAACTATGAATATGCGGGCGTAGTTCTGAATCACAAAATATAACAGACTCTCTATATAGAAGACAGAACTAAAACATTTATTCAGATACCAGAAAGACAAATCCCAACACCAGTAAACCAAATCCATCATAGCAACAAAGAAGTTAATACATATTATCACAATAGTGAACAACAGCATCCCAAAGCCTTCGCCCTGTTTCCGCCTTCCCTCAAACAGTCACCATTTTAGCTGCTTGTCTGTATCCTCTTGCTCCCACAGCTCTAACTGCTCTGAACGGCTTTCTGCTTCACCCTTCCTGTTCTACTCATTCAGCAAACTCCTCCCACCACATGTGACTTAGGCTCCCACGTGATTTAAGCAGGTCACATAGGCCTATTAATGGATGGAAAGATCTTCATATTAAGCGAAAGTACACTAACAATACAACATGTGCAGAGAATTATGATTTTTGTGATAATCAATATGATATATGTAATGAATATACTGATAGATTAGATTCTTCAGAATTGCCTCTCTTGTAAGAGGGCTCGCAACATAGCTTAAAATGATCAGACTTTGACAACACTTACAATCGCTGACATCTTTGTGCCTGAGTATCTGAAGTGAACTAAATCAACACCTTTAGAACCTGTTCCCATTACAGAACTCTGGTCCTGTTACCCACCAAATAACAACCCCTCCCTGACCCGAAAGATTTGAACAATGTTGTTCCCACAGAACTTAAGCAC
>JAQQSZ010006956.1:0-13447 GCA_028646595.1 Phalanger gymnotis
TTTTTTTTTTTGGTTCTCTTTCTTCTTTCTCATGATTCATTCCATTGGTCGTGGTTCTTCTCCACAACTTGACTAATGTGTAGATTGATTCAGTGTGAAGATGTACATGGAAGTTATATGGGATTCCATGCCATCTTGGGGAGGGATGGGGGGAGGGAGGGAAGAAAATCTGGAACTCAAAATTGTGTGGAGCCGTGTGTTGCAAACTGAAAATAAAAAAAAAAAATTAAAAAAAAAGAGAAGACTGCAAAGCAGAGTGCATGTCTACCTGAGAACAAGATGAGACAAAATCTTGGCTTTCAGACTTTGTTTTCCCAGGGCCAGAGTCCAAGGGTACAGCGGGAGGAAAATGAAAAAGAGAGCCAGAGTACCAGAGGCTGGGTGTGGTGATGGTTAGGAGGTGGTGGATCCTGGTTACAGATAAGATAAAACAAAAACTTTCTCCTCTGCATCACTGCCAAACTGCTTGTGCAAAGTCTGGCTGTTTTATTTCTCATTTACAGCTACAACTATCTCTTTAAAAACCTCATTTCTTCCAGCCCCTCTCTGATTTGGTTATAACTCTGATTTGGTTTGATTTCCAAAATATCCAAAATTTCCGAAACTGTTACAGGAAACTTTCCTGTTTCTCCATTGCTCACTACACCAAATCTCAATCACTTATAGACAAAGACTCATGCCTTTAAATTATTGAATTTGTGTGTGTGTGTGTGTGTGTGTGTGTGTGTATTCCCCCTTCATGCTATGTCTAACCAATTTCATTAAAGCTCATGTTTTAGCTAAAGTCTCTTCTATATATATGTGTGTGTGTATATATATATATATATACATATGTATATGCATATATGTATATAGCATAGTAATAATTGTTGCTTATAAAGTTTATAAAAAAAGTGAATGTATGTTGAAAGTTTCTAAGTCTTCACTCAAAAGCTACCTGAAGAAAAATTAGGAAATAAGCGGAAGAGGATTCAACATTTAAGATTTAGGATTTAGAGCTAGAAGGAATCTTAGAGATCATTTTTTCAAGCCCCTCATTTTACAGCTGAAGAATCAAAGATCTAAAGAAAGATGTTAAGTGACTTGCTTAAGTGACCAATCACCCAGGTAATTGGTAGTTGAGCTGGGATTTGAACCTAGATATTCTAACTTTAAATACAGTTCTCTTTCCATTGTATACTTCTTTATCCTCCTTCAAATCCAATTTCTTCCATATTCCTGTCAGTTTATCAATTTCCTTAAGCTACCCTCCACCACCTTGATGTCTAGAGTTCCTCAATGAGGTGTTTCAACACATGCTGGCAACACGGTATCTACCTAAACTCTCTTTTGCATTTTCAAAATCGTTCTACTCTGTGTCCAATGTCCAAAGAATGTTGCTGTTAACTGATCGCTGAGGAATAGATAAGCTGCTCTGCATTGTGATAATGTCTTCATAAAACCAGCATTTGTATTTTAAAATTTATTTGATCTTGAAATTAAATTTTTGTATTCATATTCTGTACCCTATAATTAAATAGTGATTTGAACCATTCCAAACTACTCACTTCCACAAAAACCTTGTAATACTAGAGGGCTGCTATTTATGAAACACCACGATGACGACGATAGTAATAGTTCACATTTCTCATTTGATCCTAAGGTAGGGGCTAGGATTATCCCCATTGTCAGATGAAGCAGATAGTAGTTCAATGACCTGTCTGTGGTCACTCAACTCATAAGGGTTTGAATGAGGATTTAAATGCAGGTCTTCCTGAATCCAGGCCCAGTACTCTTATCTATCGCACCACCTAAAGTGTTAGAGTTACAAATAAGGCAACCATATGAGCAATTTGCTTAAGTCTGTCACCAGCAACTGGAACGTGAAAAATGGCATCAAAGATGCCATTGAGACCATTTTTGATGAAGAAAGGAAGGAGCCAATTATGTAGTGAGAAACAACAGGTAGATGGACAGCGTCAGGGAGGGGGTGGCATGCACAGTAGTAAGCGGTTCTAAAGAAGATTAAGGTAAGAAAAGGGACAAGAATTACAAAGCACCAAAGAAACATTGAAACATTGCCATCTTTATCAGCAGAGTGAGTACCCAGAGTGATAACATCTTGGACCCACCAAAGTACTGAATTATTTCTTCTATTTCCAGGTGACATTCATATTTTAAATACTTACAACGCAAGCAAATAATGTATGGGCATTGACACTGATAGAGGCCAATGTAACAGAGACATTCTAGGTTCAGGAAAGGTGTTTTCCAGTATTGCTTACATTGTACCACACAGAAGGATGGTAACCTTGCTTACTTTACTTAGAATGTGTTATGATACTCCCTCATATTTCTTTCACTTATCGAATAAT
Source organism: Phalanger gymnotis (assembly GCA_028646595.1). Taxonomy (NCBI): domain Eukaryota; kingdom Metazoa; phylum Chordata; class Mammalia; order Diprotodontia; family Phalangeridae; genus Phalanger; species Phalanger gymnotis. The sequence goes on from JAQQSZ010006956.1 coordinate 2,355, forward strand.
TTTGGATTCCTTTTCTGACAAATAGAATCCTTTTTATTCCTTCAGAGACAGCTGGGAGTCTATTGTGTTTCAGGCCTAGAATCAAATATCAGAAACAAAAAGAAATAGAGATTCAGTTCACATCCACCCATAACTTTTAAATGAGAAAATAAATGCCCAGTGAAATGCAGTGATACTCCAGAGGTTATAGCTAGTACGGCAGATAGAGCCCCAGGACTGGAGTCAGGAAGACTTACATTCAAGTCCAGCCTTAGACACTTAGTAGCTGTATGACCTTGACAAGTCATTTAACTTCTGTTTGCCTCACTTTAGTCATCTATAAAATGGGAACAATAACAGTACCAACTCCCAGAGTCATTGTGAGGATCAAGTGAGATGATCATTGTAAAGTGATTAGCACAGTGCCTGACAGATAGTGAATCTATATAGATGTTAGCTCTTATTACAAAGCTGAAACATTCAGTCCCTTGTCTCCCAGGAAGCTATTTTTTCCATTAGGTTGTATTACCCCTGAGGATAAAGGATGATCACAAATTTGAAATCCTTAGTTTCCCTGTGCTTACCCTCCCTAAAAAACTTGTCACTGCCTGTAATTACCACACTGGTAGAGTATGTGATTATAGGCTAAGAAACTTAAAAATAAAACAAATGAAAAAGTCTTGTCTTTCTTCAAACATGTGTTAATACATACGTATACACACAAATGTGGATATATGTATATATACATGTGTGCACGTGTAAATATATACATATACATATTAAATGCTAATTCTTTCTCCCTCGAATATCTGCTTGCTTGTTTCATGCTATTTGAATTTCTGTGTAGTATTTTCTACTTTTTCAATCATAATTAATATCTATGATGAAAAAGTCATCTGTTCTCAGGCACTGAATACTACCATAAGCACAAGTTTGTTCATCCATTTATTTATTTATTTTTGCCATGGTGTGGTCTTTTTTTTTTCTTTTTTTTCAAATGAAGACAGTACAGACTGATTCCCTGGAACAAGATAGAATAAGAAACAGAAAACAGACAAAGATTGGTTGAGGTAGTGGTGTAATGCAGTTGAGTGCCTTCTGACTTTAATTCACATGAAGCTGTTTATTACCCTTAGGGAGAAGAAGTACTGTTTTTCATTCCTTTTAGAACTATTTATTTAAAACATATTTTATTGGGTTATGAGCTGAGTTGAAACAACTCATAAAATCTACAGTCCCAGGAGAAATGCAAAGCGATATCTTTGTAGCATCTATGGAAGCAAATCCTAATGAGAACAGGAGTGTGCCTGATTGAAGAGTGAGCCAGGCAGGGTTGGGAGCTGTCCCAGGGAGTCAGCCTCTCTCTGGTGTGAGATGCATTAACTCTCCCAAGGCACCAGGCAGCCATTAGTCTCTTCTCTCTTCCACTGCACTCAATGGTACCCTAGTGCTCTGGAAATGTTCATTTACCTCACATGGGTGACCAGTTTAGTCCCAGGGAGTACTTTATTCATCCTGGCTCACCGTAGAATAAGGCCAATAATAATAACGACAGTATGTTTCTGAAGGGGTTCTCAGCTCACTGAACATTTTAACCTCAAGCTAGAGAAATTTACCTAGAGCTGGCTTCTTTTCTACTTTGTAGTCAACTCCTCAGATAGGTGAGCTTAAACAAGAGCACTAAGGCATTTGGTTCTACTGCCTTAGGAATGGGTGACCGAGGCTCCCTGATGATGTTTGGAGGAAGTGCTGTGAATGCACAGAACTGTTTAACGAGAGCCTAAAGGGGATCTAAGAGAAGGAGAGGGAATAGTAGATGTGGTCAAGTGATCATTATATTTGTTATTTTCCCTAAAATTCCATGTTGCTGTGGAGGAAACTTCACAGAGAAGCTAAGGGACCTTGAGTGAAGCTCCTTGTTCCTCATTCATGTCATGGAAGGAGAAGGAGGTGCTACCAACTCTGGAGGCAGATCGCCCAAAGGAAGACTCAACCCCATCTAGCCAGAGTACAGAGAAAGGATGATGCAGTGGAAAAGAATACTGAATTTTGAAATCAGAGGACTTAGATTCATGTCCTGTACCTGAGATTTACTCCCTTATGTGACCTTGAACAAACTACTTTTTCTCTTTGTGCCTTGGTTTCCTCATCTTTAAAATAATGTAGTTACACTAAGTGACCTTTAAATTCCTTTCCAGTTCCAAACCTATTAATCTCTTTTATGGGGAGCTAGAAATAGTTATTCCTTTGATACCCCACCCCTTATGACTCAGGGGAAGGAAGAGATGTGGCCATCGGACTATATCTCCAGGTCTTCTCGTCGTCTCTAGTGCCTGTGGACCAATTCAGAGCCACTTGCCCACAGGGAATGCCCAGTGTTATCTGAGGTCCAAAGCTCTATTGGAACAAACAATCTCAAGTATGTTTCAATACCCATAAATATTCGGCATGCCAATATTTGATACACAGATAAGCCACTGTTATCAAGAGGATCTGATTTTGCTTTCTGATATTTCAGGTTTACAGAGTAATTTCCTTTGAGATTGAAATAGTGAGATGGCTGCTATAAAATGGGTCAATGTATGCATGATGAAATGGACTTTCTGTAAAGGCATTATTCTGTATGAGAATTAGTTATGAGTTGGGTATGAGAATACAGCATGGGTCTGGTGTGCTGGTCCTCACTAGAGGAGCTTTCTCATTGACCTTTGCCCTGAGTGTAAGAGGAAGAGACAATGGGAACACTCCCCCAGAATGTGCTGGCATAGATGACCTATGCTTTATAACTGACTCTTTCAGAGAGGGAGGAAATGGTGGATATCAAAGTCTTATTACTATCATCTAATCTTTTGTTCGGCATCATAGAAAGATTCGGCTAAAAGCTTATTGAATTCTGCCTCTAGTTCTTACTTGCTATTTGAACACATACAGCTCTTCAATCTCTCTGGGCCACAATGTACTTATTTATAAATTGGGGATACTTTTGCCGATATTGCTAATCTAACTGAGACCCAGGGACTAGTCTATATAAATCCCTTTTGAAACTTTCAAGAGCTATATATAAATGTCACTTGCTATTTTTAAAAATAATAACAATAATATGTTAGTGTATGTGTTTAACAATTTTAGGTTCTATAAACATTTAAAAATATCTATTATATGTTAAAAAAAAACAAACAAACCCTGAAACAAAGAAATGAACAGAATGCTTGGTAACTGGGTTAGTCCTGGAGAGAATGTGAATGTTCTATGATCCTGCAATGTGCCTGGCCACTAGAGTAACTTCCCTTAGGACATTCCATGGCCTCAGTCCTTGAAGGCTCTGAAGCCAAAGCAAATCTCACTAAGTGTGGTTCTCTGAGGCCCAAAATTTTTATACCAGTGAAATAAATCATGATGAAATGAATATCAAAAGCAAGTTTCAAGAAAGAAAGGAAGACAAAAAGATTAGTAGTTTTATCTCCTCAACTTCATGATGATCTAGGTGGTAAGGGAGTTATAGTCTGATTACAGGCACACGAGCCTCAAGTTTTAATGCCAATGGCTCAGGGGCTACATCCTTGGCCTCTCTCTGCCACTATTCAAAGCTGACACCAGCTCCAGTCAGGTGAGTGTAACTATGATTAGGTGGGGAAGCTCTTGGTTGAGACTACTTGGCTGGCTTAATTGTAGAAATGTGTAACATGGGAAAGGAGTTTCACGTGAAAGTCAACAATGATAAATAGGCATCTTAATCTTTCCAAATGTTCCTCAGGAAATGAATTTATGATTTCCTGGCTTGACCTTTAGTCTTCTTTTTTTATAGGCAGTAGCTTGGGCCAACCTTTACCCTTCTGGAATTATTTTGAAGTATTTATCACATGCAAATGCAAAATGCCTATCATTTATATCAATTATTCCCTGTAAACCTTTATGCTAGGTCATTAGTGCCATGATTTGATTTTACTGATGAAACCAAGCTCTGAATTGCACAGTGAGCAAATAAGCTGTACTGGCACTAGGAAACAATTTTTTCAACCCTTAGTCCTTTGCTTTGCTCCTCAAGTCCCAATATTTAATGGCCACATAGCTAAGTAGTCAAGCTATCTATCATTCAGTTCTCTATTTCAACGGTTTAATGTTTCATCTGACCCACATATATAAGATCACAGTTCAGGTATTCCCTCACCTCATATATCCAGTGAGTTACAAAATCTTGCTGTTTCTACCTTTTCACTTGAAGAAATGTATGTGTTCATATAGCAAGTAAGAACTAGAGGCAGAATTCAATAAGCTTTTAGCTGAATCTTTCTATGATGCTGAACAAACTACTTTTCACTAATTCCATAGCCACTACCCTCATACAAACTTTCATCACCTCTCATTTGGACTATTACAATGGTAATACAATACTTAGTCTCCTTGCCTCAAGTCTCTCCCAGTTCCAAATCATCCTCCACATAGTTGTTAAAATGATTTTCTTAAAGCTCTGGTCTGATCATTTCAACTCCCACATATCCCTATTTCCCCTGGGCTAAAATATAAACCCCTGTATCTGCCTTTTAAAGCTCTTCACACCTTGCCCTCAACCTATCTTTTTAACCTCATTATACATCATTCCCCTTCTCTCATTCATCCAAACCAGCCTCCTTTCCATTCCTCACACATGGGCACTCCTACCCTCCCTCCATGCCTTTTCACTGGCTGTTCCTTTTACCTAGAATACACTCTCCCCTAAGATACATCTCATGTAATCCTTTCCTTTCTCCAACACTCGGCTCAAGCATCATTTACACAAAAATATTTTCTGTTCCCCTCACAACTGTTATTATCCTCTTTCCCCACATATTTCATTCATTTATTAGTCATGTCCAATTCTTCATGACCCCGTTTGGGGTTTTCTTGGCAAAGATACTGGAGTGGTTTGCTATTTCCTTCTCCAGCTCATTTTACACATGAGGAAAATGAGGCAAGTAGGATTAGGTGTGACTTGCCCACAGTCACATATGACTAAGGTTGGATTTGAACTCACAAAGATGAGTTTTCCTGACTCCAGGCTGGGCACTCTATCCACCACACCACCTAGCTGCCCTTAACCTTATATTTATTTTATACTTATTCTACATATACTTTTAAATGTACATGTTGACTCTCTTGATACAGTACAATGTAATCCCCTGGAGAACAGGGAATGTTCATTTTTAGCTCTGCATCCCCAGTACCTAACACAATGCTGGTAACAACAACAGCTGAAATTCACATAGCACTTTTAAGGTTTGCACAGCACTTTACAAATAGATCTTTTTTTGCTTCGAAATAAGACAGAGTAAGTGGCCTGTCCAAGGTCATACAGCTTATAAGTATCTGAGGCTTTATTTGAATTCAGTTCTTCCCAACTCCAGGTCCAATAGACTATCCATTAAACCACTTAGTTTTAGTAGGTACTTAGTGATTGATAGAATAGATTTTCCACATTAAAAGGATCCTGTAACTTTAGCACTATGCAAAGGGGCAGATTTAATTTTGATCTATGGAGGGAAAAGAACTCCCTTTGGAGATGCTAGGTTTGCTCTCATTGAAGATCTAGAAGCATTAGCTAACCATGTGTTGGGTATGAAGTAGTAAGGATTCTTTTGGAAGGAGGAGTTAGATTAGATAGCTGCTGAGGTCTGTTCCTGACAAAGTGGAAATTACATGATTCCATTATTCTTTTATCTGCAATAAGCAAAGGCCTCAACTACGTTGACTGAGTAATTCTGGGACACCAAACCTTAAGAATAATTAAGATGGGAGAGAAACAAGTTTAATATTTTTCATCAGTACAGCACCAATCATGGAAATTCCATTTTCTAAAGGTTCTATGGAAATGAAGATACTGCCTAGAGTCCTGGTAAAATTAGGCAACACTCTTATAAGGGCTATGGAGGGGGGAATTGCAACTCCTTTTCTTTCAGTTAAGTAAAACATGCAAATTACTTATTTCCTTCTTTAGTAGACTGAGATGTTATTTGGGAAAGTGAAAAGTATAGACTCTTAAAGAAAAAGATGGCTACTTCGGACAGCTACTGCCATATTAAAAAGCACACAAACTTTGTTCATAATGAGCATATTGAATCTACGTGTGTGTGTGTGAGAGAGAGATAAAGAGAGAGAGAGAGAGAGAGAGAGAGAGAGAGAGAGAGAGAGAGAGAGAGTAATGTTGGTCTCTTCCACCAACTAAACCCTGGGTTCAGAATCACAGCCATCTGTGTCATGTTGTGCTTCATTGCACTACAGCTTTATACAGATAGAACTGCCTGGGCACTGACCACAATTATCTGAAATTAAACTGACCTGTTTTACTTCAAAGAGCAGCATCCATAAATATTTACTGTACAAAGCAGACTGTATGAAGGCAAATCTAATTTGGGAAAATATTTTAAGATCTAGTCATAAGTATTTTGGTTACGGTATGAATTGTTTTGCTGTCTCCCAATGGAGTAGCAAACCTTCTGGTCAAAAGTTAATTATGCAGCTATAGCGAGGGGCAAATAAATTGCCCCCCGACAGATGAATGAAGGCAAGACTCTGATCTTCTAGTGAAAGAATGATTTGTGATACTAAAATACCATGGAAAGTCACAGGGCAGAAAAATCTCTGCCATTTTCTACCATACCATTGGGTTTTAAGGAAGAAATGCTGCAAGGCATAAGTTGTCACACATTCACCATGAGGTGAATGCCTTCATTTTTAATTGAACTATGGCAACAATTTTAGAGTGATGGGCGTCTTTCTCAAATAAAAAATATTGACGCCATTTACCAATTGTACTTTAGATACCATGGAAATTCTTTACCTCCATTTATTCATCCGTCTGAGCAGCTTTTTGTTTAAAAAAAATTGTCAAGAGAATGACAAAATGAAAATGAAGTTTCTGTAGTCATTTTTCATTCAGTTTGAAACTATTTTAAGTGATGTTTTACTACGATTGTACCATTTCAAAAGTACATTGTTGGGTTTCCTTAGACAGCTAAATGATATGTTGAAATTAGCATGAAATTCCAGGTCGTGGAACTGAGTTCACCCAGTTTTGATGGATGGATGGCAGCTCATACAAACTGGGTAGTTTGGAAACATTTTCTGTATTTTTAAAGAAAACTTGCTTCAATGTTTTCATCAACATGCTCTCCACCAGTTTAGATCAGGTATTTAGTGATAATAATCACAATAACAGTTGGCATTTATTTAGCACTTTCTATTTTACGAAACAGTTTCTATATGTTATTCAATCCTCACAACCACACTGTGAGATAATTCCTATTATCGTCCTCATGATTCGAGGATACATGATGACCCAGTAGAGCTGGGTTAAGTAACTCACATAGAATTAGGGTTAGCATCTTAGAGTTTGACTGTGTATCTTTTCTACTCCAAGTCCAACCAGGGCTGCCTTTTAGCTAGCAAACTTTCTAATTATTTACCTGTGTTAGCGAGGCAATGATCACAATATAGATGATATTTGTCAATATGCCTATATAGTTCTGTATCACAAAATATAAGAGCCTCTCCATATAGAAGGCAGAAGTTAACCATTCATTCAGACGCCAGAGAACCAGATCCCAAAACCAACAAGGCTAATCCATTCCAGAATTCGATACACAGTATCACAGCAGAGAACCACTCCATCCCAAACCCAGGCACCCTGTTGCTGGGGCCTCCCCACAGACACATTCACAGCACAGCCAGCCACTTGCTTCTGCTCTCTCCCTCAGTTCTAACTGTTCTCTCAGCATTTCCTGTGACATAACTTCCTCTTCCTATCAGGAAGCTCCTCCCACCACATGTGACTTAGGCTTCCTGTGATGTAAGCAGGTCACATGACCTCATAATGGGTGGGAAAGATCTTCAAATTTAAATTACCATTACATTGCCCTGGGCAAAAAAAAATAAATAAATTAAATTAAAATATTACCCGAGGAAATTTCTGTTGAGGAGCATCTCTGATCTTAGCTAGACTGGACCTCCAACAACAGATCCTCAGCCCATAAGTGGTCTCTATGCAAAGTCTTTTTAGGTTGGTATTAAGTGACCAGAGTTTGTGCTTAGCTGTGTAATTAATCGTGGAGAGCTGAAGGCGGCCTCCATGCCACAAAAAGAACATCAAAGTTGGACTTCACAAGATGTTTCTAAAGTTTGTCAAAAATACTTCTGGGGGTCAGCTTTCTTTGGAGCGGCCAGATGCAATCAGTATGCTGCTTCCTCTTGTACCTGGGTACAATATTGCTTTTTGGATCCCTGAGTTTTCTTGCATTGTGCAAATACAAAAAAGAATATGGCCGGAAGCTAATGCAGACACCATAATACTACATAATGGTCAGCTTCTTTTCTGAAATCTATGCTGCGCTGAGGGAGTATGTAGAAAGCTAGAAACGTTGCATAAGATGCCCCTGATTGGTGGAGAGAATGGCTACTTGTGGTATTTGTGAGGGGCAGAGTTGGTGAAAGCTTGGGAAAGCAATTTTTTTTTCCCTTGCATCTGGATTCAAGAGAGGACACAAACTATGGAGACAGGGAAGATATTGGAGAGCAACCAATATATAGAGGAGCTGGCACCTCATCGTGCCTTTATTTCCATAATCACTCCCTAGAGATTTTGGAGCCTTTCATTTGAGCTGAGGTATCTCATTCCCAGTAGGAGAGCTCATTCACTCTATGAACTGGCTGGTAGGGAGTGGGTAGAGAATAAGCATGTAAGTGTGTGCTATGTGTCAGACACTGTGCTAAGTGCTTTCCAAATAGTATCTCATTTGATCTTCACAACAACCTTGGGAGGTACATACTATTTATAATCCTGAATTTTGCAGTTGAGAAAACTGAGGCAGACAAAGGTACAGTGAGTTGTCTGAGTCATAGCTACTAAGTGTCTAAAGACAGATTAGAACATAGGTCTTCCTAACTCCAAGCCCGGTGGTCTTTCCCTAAGCCTCCATATAAATTCTCTGATTTCTATTTTATATTTAGTTGGATAAATGGATATATTCATTATTGGCTATTTGCCATGGTATTTTTATAACTAATATTTTGTAGGTAGGTGGGATTTAACTTACATAACTTATATTCCATGGGAAATAAGCTTGGGGCATTCTTCCTCTTTAAAGGGATAGTGATCAGGAGAACAGTTTAAAATGAAATATCACTTTCCTTTCCCTTAGATTAGTAATTTATGTGTGTGGGGGTTGGGGGAGGTTGACAGATAGATATAATTCTACTTTAGTTCCCTCTCTCTGAGAAGAGATACACTAGTTTCCCTTTCTCATGTTCCCTTTCATGAAAAAATCAAAATGTCCCTTGGACATGGATGGATGAGATTTGAGATTCCTCCCCTTGAGCCACATCTAGACAACTCATATGAATATGCACGTAATCTACATGGATAACACACACACATACACACACACACACACACACACGCACACACACACACAGGAAATGATCCCAGGTCCTATCCTGCATATTATAGGTAGGTCCTGTCTTGCTAATAGATGACAGTATTGAGAGATAGATTTTGGGGTTATGGAAGAAATCTCAGTTCTGAATTCAGGGAGGTCTTAGAGCCATTCGGGACACAAGGGGATATGGGAGCTGCCCGTGACTAAAACATTTGGAATGGCAAAGCCTTATTGTTTTGGAACCTATTTGTTTTAAATTATATTTGACAATTTGAGATCTATGTGGGTGAAGAGCAAGACAGGAACGAGATGTCTAAAATTTACAAAACATGGATTTTACTGGGTCCTACATAAATAAATCAAGTCTGTTAAGTATTTATTTAGTATTTTTTATGAGAAAGATGCTCTGGAGGACACAAAAAAGTATAAAACACAGTCCTGGCCTTCAAGGAGTTTGCAATTAAGTTGGGTGGATAAGATACAGATCTGCACACAGTTAAATAACAACATCAGATTTAAGCACATGTTTAAGATAGTGATTCTCCTTAAAGATCCAAGCCAGTGCTTCATATGGACATGACTGGGTTCTACAAAGATATGCCACCTGAATATAGGCTTAGGACAATTCCAGCAAACTGAAAAAAGCTTCAGATGTGGAATGGGATGAGGTAAATATGTGTCATAAAAGCTTGCTTGCATTTGGAGATGGTCATTAACAGAATGGTTTCAAGTGATGGACTTTTCAGCCACCCCCAACTCATGAAGAGTGTCTAAAACAACAGAGATTGGTGGATGTCTGCATTGATGGAGAGAGTGTCCCCACCACAGTGTTGAAATCACAGATCTTTAAAGTATTAAGACAATAACAGAAGAGAGCACAGAGTAAGCATAAGAATTCAGAGAAGTGAGAGAATACTTCAGGAAATATTAAGTAAGATGACAATAGTTAGTACTTTTGGAAGTCAGTTTTTAAAATCATTCAGCCTTTCACACATGAAGATGATTTCACATACAAAGATGATTACTAAACCATTGCCTACAGGCAATGAACTTTTCAATTGTCCTACTAATAATGAACAAATAAATGGAAAAATGAATAATTGAATAAAAAGCATTTGCTAAGTAACATTTGCTTGTAACAAGTACTGTGTCAGGCCAAAGTGATATAAATACGAAACTGAGACAGTCCTTGTCTTCGATGTACTTACATTCTAATAGTGCTAGAAAAACATGTGTAAGGGATGGGTAACGGGGAAGTGTATATAGATCTGGGAAGTTAGAGGCATAGTAAATGCATCCATAGGGGAAATAAATAACATGTGCTTTTTAAAAAATAAGTTTTTATTGGTCTTCTGTTTCTTATGTCATCACGGTTGTCCTTAATATCTCTGCTCTTTCTTTTTCCCTTCCAGAGAGTTATCCATGTAAAATATAATATTTTTAAAGCAGAAAAAATTAGCACAAAGGATAGGTACACTGAAAATAATTAAAATATTTGCAATGTGTAACACTTACGGACCTCCCACTTCCATGAAGGTGTTGGTTAGGGGAATTCTCTCCTATCTCTTTATTCGAGTCATACTTGATCTTTATAATTTTGTTACATTTATTTTTAATTTTTTGGAGTGTCATTCTGTTCATTTATATTGTCGTCATTGTATCTATTGTTTTCTTTTTTTTATGTTTGTCATTCATTTTCTTTTTTTT
>JAQQSZ010006957.1:0-13447 GCA_028646595.1 Phalanger gymnotis
TATATGTACAAAAATATTTATAGTAGCTCTTTTTGTGGTGGCAAAGAATTGGACATTGAGGAAATGTGGGATGAGGAAACAAGTCATAGTATATGGTTGCCATGGAATATTATTGTGCTATAAGAAATGATGAACAGGATGGTTTCAGAAAAACCTGGGAAGACTTACATGCACTGATGCAAAATGAAATGAGCAGAACTAGGAGAACATTGGACATAGTAAGAGCAATATTGTATGATGATTGACTGTGAATGACTTAGCTATTCCCAACAATACAAAAATCCAAGACAATTCTGAAGGACTTAGGATGAAAAATACTACCCATCTCCAGAGAAAGAACTGATGGAGTCTGGATACAGATTGAAGCATAATCTTTTAAAACTTTATTATTCTTATGGGTTTGGTTTTTTGGAATTGTTTTTTTTTTGGTCTGTGTTTTCTTTTGCTACATGGCTAATATGGAAATATTTTGCATGACTGCACATGTATAATCTGTATCAAGTTGCTGGCCTTCTAAAGGGGAGAGAGAGGAGGGGAGGAAATTTAGAACTCAAAATTTTGAAAAACAAATGTTAAAAATCATTGTTTGCATGTAATTGAGAAAAATTAAAATTAAATGTAAAAAAAGTCACTTAATCCCTTTCAACCTCAGTTTCCTCATCAGTAAAATGGGGACCACAATAGCACAGGCTTGTTGTAAGAATTGAATGAAATAACATTTAAAATGCCTATAATCCTTAGAATTCTACATAAATGTTAGCTATTATCATTATTATATCTTAAGCCTAAATGCTTTATTTTTTTAGTGACTCATGTAATTTTAAGTCTATACTTGGACTTTTCCTCCAAGGAAAACATGGGCAGGTGTAGCTGGCAGAAAATTGATAAATGAAGAGAGTTTCAGTCACTGTTGTTCTCTTCTCCCTCTCAGCCTGTTAATCACTAAAACATATTCAAGACAAGCTCTCACTCCATGTGAGAAACATTTCATTTTCTATGTAGCATTTTATCCTTTGGGAAAACTTGGCTTTCATCTTATTCAGCATGAAGACAAGGGTATTACTGACTATTTGAAATAATAACCAAAAAATATCCTGAAAAGTAAAACGAGCCTTCTTAAATTCACTGCTCACAGCAGGGCTTGTACAAGATGTTCCTTACAGTGATATCCAGATTGGGGATGAGGGAGGAGGCAACCCCTTATCTGGGCAGGAGAGAGGACGCTCGAGGTCATAGAATGCTACTGTGACTGATTGAGAGCTGGAAGGAACCTGAGAAGTCACTTCATGATGCAATCAGTCCACAATCATGTATTAAGCACCTACTAATATGCCAGGCACTGTGCTAAGTGCTGGGGATACAAAGAAAGACATGAACTGCTCCTGACCCATAGAGGCTTACTTTGGGGGAGGGGAGGGACAATATGTAGTAAGAGCACATAGAAGGCACTTAGAGCGAGGAGGGAAGAAGGGAGATTCACAATTGGGAAAGGCCTCTTGTAGAGGGCAGGATCTGAGCTGAGACTGACAAGAAGGAAGCCGGGGAAGAAAAAGCAGGACTGTGGAGGGAGAACATTCTGAGCATGAGGGACAGCAGCCTCAAAAAATGGAGTGTCATATCAGGAAGTCCTGGATTCCAATCCCACCAGGAAATGTCTCTTTTTTGTCTTTGTGTACATAGCTCCTAGCATAGTGTCTGGTATACAATAGGTACTTAATAAGTATTTATTGACCCGAGCTTTGTTGTTGTTGTTTGTCCTTCATTCTCAAAGAGAACCAATGACATCTGGAAGATGATGTCATTACTTGCAAGTGAATTGGATTTAAGTGAGGGAGGGCTGTGCAAAGTGACCGGCCTCACTGTCTCCTCCGGAGCCATCTGGGTCCAGTGGCCAGATATAGATCAGGATAACTGGAGATGGCCCAGGATGCAGTGAGAGACCTTGGCCTTTTTAAGCTAAGGTCTTTCCCATGACCTGAGCCTAGGAGATCATGCATTACTAGAGTAACAAAGAAACATGAGTAGGATTTCAACAAGCAGAGGGTGGAGAATTGGACAAGAAGAGAATATTCAAGACAGAATCCAAGATGTGGAGGCAGGAGACTGGAGTGTTTTTCTCCAATGGCAAGAAGCCCAGTCTGGCAGGAGTATCAGACGCACAGAGAGGAGCTGGGGGAGATCAAATTTAACCCAACACCAACCACACTGTTTTGCCAAACCAGAGTTTTTCCAAAAGACAATTCATGACCCACTTCAAACCAGAGCCAAATGTAAACATTTCCTAAAACTGTTGAACTGTAACAACACAGGATCCAAACAGTCTCTAAATCAAAGCTGGGCCCAGCTGAGATTTCATGGAGTTTTTGCCTCCACACCACAAAGAAGAGGATTACAAGATGGTGGGGTCAAAGCCATGACTGTGTATTTGCGGGGGCTGCCAACTTTCTCCTCTCTCAGTCCTTGACCTGCCCTCTTAGTTTGCCCTCTTTCATTGCTCTGGGGTTTTTGTCTCCCCAGTAGGAGAGCTAGGCTCCCCAGAGCTCCAATTCCACCCCCACCCCCACCTCAGATTCCCGAGGAACAATTCTATTTTTGGCACCAGTCTAAGGGGTCCTCCCTAGCAGGAGGAGGAAGAAGGTTTTAAAAGGTCCCCAGAGTACAAAGATGAATTAGGTATGGAACAGGCAGTTTTATTCCCACCCAGAAAGGGAATAAAGAATCCCAGCATAATTACAATCAGCTGAGAAGCCAGTCTCCAAGCCCCACTGGGACACACACAACATGACTGCTCATGAGCTCCTTTATATTTCATCACCACCCCCACCCCCGAGAAGACAGCCCGATCAGCACCAAGTGGGTTCTTTTCTTTCTAGTGATTTTTCTCTCTGTAAGCCACTCGTCTCTTTCTCCCAGATTGCTGCAACATTTGGTAGCTAATACCCCACCACTCAGATGCCTGGGTATAAGGGGGAAGACACCAACCACCTCTCGACCTCTCCCAAGCCCTGCGTAAAAGGAAAGGAGGCACAAACAGGAGGAGGCACCGTTCCAGATGTCTGATTACCAAGGAAGCTATGCCCCTATAGAGCCAAGCCTGGCGGGAAGGAAAGGAATGTCCCCATTGACCTTCCAGAGCTCAGGGAGTTAGGAGCCCTTTAGTTTATCATAGAATTCCAGCTCCATAGTCAATTAAAAGTATCATCATGCAACTCCAAAACATTCATGATGGAAAATGCCATCCTCATCCAGAGGAAGAATTCTGGAGTCTGAATGCAGATGGAAGCAGACGATTTTCCCTTTTTGGTTGTTTTGTTTCTTCTTTCTCATGGTTCCTCCCATTGGGTCTAATTCTTTTTTTACAACATGACTAATGTGAAAATATATTTAATATGAATGTATACGTAGAATCTATATCAGATTGCAGCCATCTTGGGCAGGGGGGAGAGGAGGGAGGGGGTGAAAATTTAAAACTCAAAATCTTATGGAAATGAATGTTGAAAACTAAAAATAAATAAATAAATTTGATTTTGAAAAAACATCATCCCAGCTGATAGGAAACACTCCAAGGGTATTTGTGCCTGCTCCGAAGTGGGAGAGAGTGAAGGACTCACCCCCATCACGTATCCCCATGGAGAAGCTACGCCAAGAATATTTTCTCAGAGGACGAACAAGATTTGGAGAGCAGCAGCAGCCAATTTGAGGGGAGGGAGGTTGTCATTGTCCACAAAACGGGAGTCTTTTGTCCCCAGAGAGTCTAACCAGTGCCTTCCTCCAAGCATCGGGAGAGGAACCTACAAACATGGGACCCTGAGGCTGGGAAAGGGAACAGGAGAAGGCCCAAGGTGAGATACATAGGGATGGACAATTCAGGACTCCCTCCCCACCCCTATTTTGGTTAGTGGAACAAAGCTCTCTAATGTGGTCCTTCTCCCCTCCCCCATTAGAACTCTGAATATTGTAGAATTTAGAAGTGAAAGGGACCTTAAAGATGCTGCCCTCTCATTTTTCAGACAAGACAGTTGAGGCCCATCCCTGATGCTTAAAGAAAAAATGCATTAGAATGTATTTAAGGAAAAAAGTCATTAAAAATAATGGCAAACAATTTCTGCCTTGTGAGCTTCTATGATTCATGTTTCTATCATTTGAACCAGACTCGATTGATTCAGCAAAGCTCCCTCTCTCAGGTCCCAAATGGTGCTTCTTCTGAGCTGTACCAGGCTGTCTGAGAAATGAGTATAGTAACAGACTTCCTTAGCTTGGCACTCCTGTGCGTCACAAATGTGGTGATTGTTTTGTTCCAGGTCAGGAGGCCAGCTTTAAACCATGCAAACAAGAAAACGGGTAAATCATCTGAGAAAGAGGGAAAACATATTTCAGGCTTCCTAGCCCCCTTTTTCTTCCTTTCTTTCCTGTTTTAGAAAGTGAGATAGGAAAATATAAACAATGATATCTGCAAAGTGGAATGAGATGAACGCAGTGAATGAGCTCTAATACTACCTGTGCCGCTTATAGGACCTTGATAAAACTCTTGCCCTCCCTGGCCCATTTCCTCACCTGTAATGATGGGAGTGGATTAGACAGTTTCTAGGATCCAGAGCCCATGGAACAAATAAGACGCACAAATGGCACCGAAGGCAAGTCCATTTGCCTTCTGCTAGGAAGGAAGGAGAAAGAATGAGAAGGCAAATAGGTACTGGAGGAAGAAGCACTGATACTATCCTAATTAATGGTATAGTTGATAAAAAAAAAACTGTCCTTGAAGACTGAAAGACCTGAGTTCAAGTCTTGCCTCTGACATACACAAAGTGATCTTAGCCAAGTCACTTAACTTCTCAATGGCCCCACTCAAGAAAGACCTGGGTTCAAGTCCTGCCTATGACACATATTGACTGGGTGACCCTAGACAAGTCACTTAACCTCTCCATGGCCTAGGCAGCTCTCTAAGACTCAAAGTTGCAGAACAGTTGCCAATCTGCATCAGTAGAGGGAATTTCCTCACCTGAATAATCCTATGTCAATGAAATTACCATACAGACCAGCCCACCCCACTCCCCACCCCCACCCATGACAACAATAACAGCAAAATTCTTTCTTACTTGGTGCTAGGCTTGGTTATTTCTGGACTGATGAAGGAGTAGAAGTGCTGTCAACACCTTCTAAATCTAGACTGCTGGGACAAAGCCTCTGTTTGCCAGTCTTCTGTATAGCTCTGCTAAGCACTCTACAATGCTGGATCCTCAAAGTATTAAATGCAGGTGCCCACTATGGTCAAATCATGAGTTTTCATGTTACAGATGGAAATCATTCAATCACCAAGCATTTATTGAATGCTTAATAATATGTGCCAGGCACTGTGCTAAGTGCTGGGGATGAAAAGAAAGAAAGAAAGAAAGAAAGAAAGAAAGAAAGAAAGAAAGAAAGAAAGAAAGAAAGAAAGAAAGAAAGAAAGAAAGAAAGAAAGAAAGAAAGAAAGAAAGGAGAGAGAGAGAAGGAAAGAAAGAAAGAAATGGAAAAATGACCTCAAGAAAGTTACATTCTATGCTATCTCTCTTGATCTCATCAGCTCCCATAGATTCAATTACCCCTCCAGATTCATGATTCCCAGATTTATTTATCCAATCCTAACCTCTCTCCTAACATCCAGACATATTTCAACTCTCTAGTGGACATCTCCAAATGGATATGCCAAAGACATCTTAAACTTAACATGAAACATCCCTTCATTCACCCAGGCTTGCAACCTAGATGTCATCATCAACTCCTCTCTCTCTCTCTCTCTCTCTCTCTCTCTCTCTCTCTCTCTAGGTGTCTTCTCTTGCCTTCCCTTACCCAGGTTGTTACCATGACCTGTCAATTTTCCTTTTGTGACATCCCTAGTATCTGCTCCCTTTCCTCTGACACTTCTCCCATCCTAGTTCAAGGGTTATCTTCTCACCTCTGTCTAGACTGCTGCTATAACTCACTGGTTGTTCTGACTGCCACGAATCTCTCCCCACTACAATCCATCCCTTATTTAGCTCTCAAAGTGATCTTTTCTTAATTTGAGTTTGATCCCCTATCTCCCCACTACCCCTTTCAGTAAACTTTAATGGCTTCCTATTGCCACTGTATGTAAAATCTGGCCTTCAAAGCTCTTCATGGCCAGCCCCATCTAGCCACCTTTCCAGCCTTCTTACACCTCATCCTCACACAGCCTTACTCTTTGACCTAGTGATGCTGGCTTCCTTGTGGTCCTTTGCATATGACACTCCATCTCCCGGCTCCAGGCATTCCACTGGTTATCCCCCATGCCTAGAGTATCCTCTCTCCTCTTCTCTGTCTCCTGCCTTCCCTGACTTCCTTCAAGTACCAGCTGAAAATTCCACCTTCTATATGAAGCCTTTCCCAATTTCCATTAATATTCTATTGATTATCCCCAATTCATCCTTTATATAGCTTATTTGTGCACAGTTGTCCCCATCATTATGCTCCTCAAGGGCAGGGATTGTTTTTTGCCTTTCTTTAAATTAGCACCATGTCTGGTACACAGTAATCTCTTAAATGCTTATTGACTGACTGATAAATGGGGGAGGCAACCTCTATAAAGCAGGACACACAAGAGAAATACAGAGTAAGATGGAAGGGAACCTTAAAAGGGATGGCATCAGCATTTGGAAGAACCATGAGAGCTGCCTCCTACAAAATCGTGGCAATTAGGTTGCATCTGGAAATGATGCCAGAGATTCTAAAAGTTGGAGATAGGGAAAGAGAGCATTTTTTTCAGAATAACAAGTGGATCAGGATGGTTGGAGTATAGAGTATATGAAGGAGAGTACAATGCAAGAAGATTGGAAAGGTAGGAGGGGGCCAGATTGAGAAGAGCTTTAAGTGACAAACAAAAGACTACATCTGATTGTGGAGGTAATGGGGAACAATCGGAGTTTACTGAGTAGAGGGAGTGATGCATTTTAGGAACACCATTTTGACAGCTGAATGGAAGATAGCTTAGATTTGAGCCAGGAAGACCAACTGGGCCATTGCCTGCAGGCAAGAGGTGACAAGAGCTTGAACTAGGGTGATGGCTATAGGAAAGAAGAGAAGGGGAGTTTGTGGGAGATGTTGAAGAGAAAGAAATGACAAGATCTGGCAACTGATTGGACATGGAGTGAGTGGGAGAGAAGAGTCAGGGATAGCACTGAGGCTGAGAATCTGAAAGACTAGGAGGAGAGGAGTGTCCTTAGCAGTTATAGGGCATCTTAATAGTAAGACACCAGTTGAGAAGAGGGGAGGGTTTGGGGAAAAGACAATGAGTTCTCTTTTGGACGTGATGAGTTCAAGATGCCTCCAGAATAGCCAGTTCAAGATGGTCAAAAGACAGATAGTGGTACAGGACTAGACTTCAGTATAAAATTAAGAGTAAAAAAAACGTATTTGAACTGAAGTGCGGATTGAACAGAAGAGGGAGCAAGAAATTCACAGAAGCAGATAAGATAGGAGAAAACGCGTTCAGAATGGCCACTGCTGTTTTTCCCTCCGGCATCATGTTACAGCATGAGCTAGTCCAGGGTCAGCCAATCACAGACTGCAGGCCAAATCCAGCTCACTGCCCCACCCCTTCTTGGTTTTGTACCAGCCATGAGCCAGGAGTGGTCTTTTGCATTTTTAGATACAGCTTTATATAGTCAGAAGAGCTCTGGATCTGGTCATGGAGGAACCAGGCTCAAACCCTGGCCCTGCCATTGACCAGCTTTATGACTTTGGGCAACTTCCTTAGGCTCTCTGGGCTTTAGTTCCCTCCTCTGTAAAATGAGGGGACAAGACGAGACAATCTCTGAGGCCTCTTCTGGTTCTAATCCTTTGATTTGCATCAGTACATTTCCCAGCAGTGATGAATCATGATCTACACTCAAGGTGGAGTTTATTGATACAAATGTAATGCACTCCCAGACCACCTAACATGGAGGCACTGTGTGGAAGATGCTGGGAGACCACCATTTTAGGTGGTCTAGGCATCCACCAAACCTCCATTACGCAAAGATTTGGAAGAGACTCAAAAACTCTCTAGGCCCAATCCTTCATTTTTCCAAAGAGGAAACAGGCCTAAAGAGAATATGTGATCCCCATAGGCCACACAGCAAGGCCAAGATGAGATCCCATGTCCCTCGCCTCTCCATCCAGTGCTCTCTCATGACACTGAGATGCCTCCTAGGCCAAGGAGCTCCTGATATGACCTTCAACCCTCCAACTTTTCTTCCATTTTCAGAAAGGCCTTGGTTCAAACCCACCTCTGACACATATTGGCCATGTGACTCTAGATAGTCACTTAATCTTGCAGTCAGCTTCCTAAGCCTACAAATTGCAAAAAAGTGGCTGGTCTGCACTGATGAAAGGAATTTCCCTCTCAGGGAGTTCCCTATGCCAATAAAATCACAGTTATGAATTAAAAGTCTAGCCTCCTTTAAAAGACTGTGAGGCCTAGGATCTCATTTTGTGTACCCTATACACACCAAACATTTTAATATAGGCAAAATCAGGTTAAAATGAGCACATTTTGTATTTTAAAAATGTCACAAAACATGGAAGACAGAAGGGAAGAGCACAAACGAGGAAGTGGGAAGGTTACCTACCTACTTTGCCTTGAGAATTATGTATTATAGGCATATATGTATATGATCTTCAGATTCCTTTTGCTTAGTAGAAGATGTACCAGATGTGATTGCTGTATCTAGCGGTTTTGCTTAATTGTTGGTGTGTGCGTGTGTGTGTGTGTGTGTGTGTGTGAAGGATGGGTTCTATCTGATGCGGGCATCATGGTTGTGAAATAAATAAAAAATGCATCAATTCAATATATTGTTAAAAGAATAAAATATAAAACAAAATGAGGGAGTTAGGCTTGTGGATTTCTCAGGTCCCTTCCAGCTTCAGTAACATCTGGAGCAGCTGCTCTAATGGGAGCCCATT
This sequence comes from Phalanger gymnotis, assembly GCA_028646595.1. Classification (NCBI taxonomy): domain Eukaryota; kingdom Metazoa; phylum Chordata; class Mammalia; order Diprotodontia; family Phalangeridae; genus Phalanger; species Phalanger gymnotis. The sequence continues at coordinate 8,941 of JAQQSZ010006957.1, forward strand.
ACCCAGGGCAGCTGGGATTTCAAGGGCTTTTCACATTTGGAACTATGTGGAACTTGATAAATGTTCTTTCCAGGACGTGCCAAACTGACCTTCTAGCTGGCTGCTCCTCAGACACAACATTCTATCTTCCATTTCTGTGACTTGCACAGACTGTTCCCCATTCCTGGAATGCATTTCCTCCTCTTCTCTACTTCTTAGAAATCCTAGTGTCTCTTAAAGCTCAGCTCAAATATGTATAAAAGTTAAAAAGTAATTTTGAGATCCTAGGATAAAGGGCACCAACAGCTGCACAAATTCCCTGCTTTCCTGATTCTTCTAAGATTCTAAGTGGATCCTCCATCAAAATTACCATGTATTAATTTTGTGTGCATTTTTACATACTTATGAAACACCTCTCCAGGGCTAATTGTCTAACTCCAATTAGCTCTAATGGATTCAGTTCCCAGAAGACAGCTGATTACTTCTCCCATCAGAGTTATAGGAATGACCCTGACAGGTTGGAGTTTCTCACAAGTACCCATCCAATGAGCTCCTCCACATCAATCAACCAATTCACATCAATTATGGTTTACCGTAGGGATATTTACTGAGTGGAAAGAGCAAGAACAGTAGGTACGAGTTGTCATTATGAAATTCTCCCTAAGTGTACCTCTTTGCTGACCCCCAAGGGGCAGTGGTTTTGTAGAGTCCTGTACTACCTTTTCACAGGGTGTTTAATTTGTCCTTGATATGCCTCCCAGCTTCTAAAGCAAAGTCACTGGCCATTGCAATTCTAGGGCCCCTCCTATCAATACCAATGAGAACGCAAGACTTTCCCACATTTCGAAGTTTACAAGATCGTCACCTGATAAATGGGGAGGGGAAGGAGGAGGAGAAATGCAATATTCCCCATCCCAAGGATAATTTCCTTAGCTAAGAGTCAATAGGCCTGCTGCTGGAATGGTCAGATGGTCAAACTGGCTTGCTGTTTTATCCAGAGCTCCATAGAGTGTGACTGGTTCTCTTCAACCAATCACAAAATATTTCCCATGTGGTGTCACCTGCTTGGAGATAACGTTAAAGGCTTTCACATCTCTCAAATTGATGAAGGACTTGTTTGCACCTAGTTACATCCTTAGATTATGATGAAAAATCTCATTGGTTTATTCATTCATTCAAAAAGCATTTATTGGGTATCTACTATGCACCACACACTATACGGGGCACCGAGAAACAGAGGTAAAAACTAAGCAGTCCTTACTGTCAAGAAGCTTACATTCTGTTGAAGGGAAGTGAACAACATGGAAACAAGTAGACAAATACAAATATATACAAAGGAAATTAGGAGGAAGGGCACTGCTAAGGGAATTGGGAAAAGCTTCATGTCAGAGGGGGCACTCCAGCTGAAGGAAGAAAGGCTTTGTAGGAGGTAGGAATTCTAAGATTTGTGGGTAAGGTGGGAGTGAATGCCAGGCATAGAGAACAAGTCTTATAGCAAAGCCTGGAAACAGGAAATGGAATATCAAATGGGAAAAGATGGAAGGGATGGGAATAAATAAGCATGTACTACCTTCCGGACACTGTGTGAAAAGCTTGAGATACAAAAAAAGGCAAGATGAGTCCTTGATTCCAAGAAGCTTCCATCCTAATAGGAAAGATATGTAAATAACCAGAAGCACATAAAATCTAGCAGAGTAGATGGGAAGGAATCTCACTGGGGAAAGCATCAACAACCAAGAAAACTGGGAAAGGCCTCCTCTGGACGTGGAAGGTGGAATGTGAACTGAGTCTTCAAGGAAGCCAAGAATAGCAGAGGGGAAGGGAGAACTAATGCCAAGACATGAAGAAGGAAATAGTGTTGCATGTAAAGAAGAGCTGATAGGTCAGCATCTGTATTTTAGAGTGTGTTGTTTCCACAATCTGGCTAGCAGCTTCTGTGGGGGTGTAAGATCCACCCATGCCAGCACCCAGAAAGCTGCCAACAGCACAGGTTATTTTGATCTGCTTAACTAAGGAAAGCAAGGTGAAGGGGTTGACAAGCTTACTTTAATTCAGCATACAAATATCATTCACTTAGCTCAGGTGAAACAGACAAGCACACTGAACTTCAGAACAGAATACAAACAAATTACAAACATGGACAGACAGACCTTGTCTGATTCAAATCCAAATACATAGTTACCAGAGTTTAACCAAGTCTCAGCATGTAGCTTACAAGCTGGAGGGCCCTTAGCTACAGCTGCCTGGAGTCTCTTCCATCAACACCATCGAGAGAGAGAGAGAGAGAGAGAGAGAGAGAGAGAGAGAGAGAGAGAGAGCCCTGCACAAATGGCTCTGTCCTCCCTTCTTATAGGGCTTCAGACATCATCAAACGTCATCTGAATGACCAGAACTTAGGCTGCTATGATTGGCTCTTGAGTTAGCCCCTCTCCTTAGGACCCTGGGAGGAGGGACTTATCTTTCCTGTGAAAATATCCTTAGGAATCAATCCACAGGCATTTATTGAGTACCTACTATGTGCCAGACACTATGTGAGGTGCTGAGAATGCAAAGACCAAATGAAAAAATCTTTGCCCTCAAGGAACTTGTTTTCTATCAAGATAGATATGTGTTAAAGGTGGAGGTTTCTACCAAGTCCAATGAAGGTAAACCCAGAAGGCCCAATCCACATAGGTTAGGTTAACAGCTAACAGGGCATGGTTCTGGAGTTAGCACCTCCCCTTAGCCAGCCCCACCTTGGGCCCCACCCCAGTCACCAATCCATACCCACATAGGTTCCCCACCTAATAGGGGTTTGGGCCTGGGGCTTAGCACCTAGTAAGGCTTAATGAAATACATTGAATTACTCAAAGGGAACAAAAGCCAAACTCTACAAGGGCACTTGGTTGAACTAAGTGCTAAGGAGCCCATTTTGCTTACCAACACACTCTACCCCTTGTTCTAGGATACATAATCTAATCAGCCATGTATCCTAGAACATATATTGATCCATTATACATTGTGATCCAATTACACAGGAAACTAAAACATATCATTCACAACAAAGCAAAATATATCATTCAGTGACATGACCCACCCCTAGGTCCCAGAAAGATAATCTCTTCAATCAATCATTCCCAAAACACTTGTTTACAATTCAAATGTCCACCCCTAGGTCAAAGCAAGTTAATCTCTTTAGCTAATACAAAGTGTCCAAATAAAGTATTTCTTCAGCAGCACATTGCCAGCACAGGCTTTTTCCCAGCACCCAGAGGCACAGGCATGCTTTAGTTAGTAAAGTCCTAAAGCAAACAAACAAACAGAGTTCTCTTGGGGATGTCTCCTCCCCAAACTACCATTGCAGACTTCCACATGGCACCCAAAGTTCCAATTTCAAAGAAAGAGTCCAAATAAAGTTCTTTTAGGGTCTGTTCTCCCCATTATGTTCCAGTCCCTGGTTCCAAGTCCTGAGGGGCGACTGGACAATAAAAGCCAATGGGGTAGGGTCCCTGGGGGTTCCAAGGCACTTCCCCCACCTCAACAAAAACAAATCCATGTCTCCCTTCTGGATCCCAAGCAGCCGAAGCTGAAGGGACCAAAAAGGCAGACTCAATGCCTTGCTGCAAAGTTTCTATCTTGCCCCAGGTCTGAATTCCAAGCCCCTGGGTTCCTAGTTGTCTAGTTCTGGCTGGCCTCTCCTGGCTTCTGCCAGAATCTGGGTTGCAATATAGGTGATTCTCCACCTTTTTGCTTACCTCAAAGTTCTCTGCTCTGGCTGGGGAAGGCAGGGAAAAAGCACACTCAGCATCTTGCTACAAAGTTTCCATCTTGCCCCAGGGCTGGACTCCAAGCTCCTGGGTTCCAACTCCAGCTGGCCTCACCTGGCTTCTTCTGGAATCCCGATGTAAGTGGTTCCCCATCTTTGTGCTCACCTCATCAAAGTCAGCTGGAAGGCAGTGCACTGCTCTCACCTTTCCAAAGTTCTCATGCAGGCAGTCTTCTGCTCTATCTGGGCCAATATTTCAGCAGCTGCCATCTGCTTCTTTTTTCTCACCAGCTCCTCCTGCCAAATCTGTAGGAAGGCCATTCTCCAAATTTCTTTGTTTTTGCAGCAAGGCACTGAGTCTGCCTTTTTGATCCCTTCAGTTTGGGCTGCTTGGGATCCAGGAGGGAGACATGGATTTGTTTCTGTTGGGGTGGGGGAAGTGCCTCGGAACCCCCAGGGACTCCATCCCATTGGCTTTTATCGCCCAGTCACCCCTCAGGACTTGGAACCAGGGACTGGAACATAATGGGGAGAACAGACCCTAAAAGAACTTTATTTGGACTCTTTCTTTGAAATTGGGACTTTGGGTGCCATGTGGAAGCCTGCAATGGTAGTTTGGGGAGGAGACATCCCCAAGAGAACTCTGTTTGTTTGTTTGCTTTAGGACTTTACTAACTAAAGCATGCCTGTGCCTCAGGGTACTTGGAAAAAGCCTGCAATGGCAGTGTGCTGCTGAAGAAGTACTTTATTTGGACACTTTGTATTAGCTAAAGAGATTAACTT
>JAQQSZ010006958.1:0-13447 GCA_028646595.1 Phalanger gymnotis
AGAGAGAGAGAGAGAGTAGCAAGTTGTGAGAGTTTGGAGAGAGGGAGAGAGAATCCATTAGGGAGGAGTAAGAGCATTGTCTTGATATTATGAGGGTTTATTTCAAATTAGATAACAAAATTGCAGAAGATGCAGTAAGTTCAGTTTCATGTAAGTGGGAGGGAGAGGAAGGACAAACATTTTTTAATGACCTTCTCTGTGTAGACACTGTGCTAAGCTTTTTATAAATATTGTCTCGTTGATCCCTACAACAAACTTATCACCATTTTACACATGAGAAAACTGAGGCAGACGGAAGTTAAGTGATTTGCCAAGGGCCACAAAGCTTATTAAGTACCTGAGGCCATGGTTTAATTCAGGACTTTCTGACTCCAGGCTCAGCATCCTATCCACTGAATGACCTCTTCGAAGTGGATGAATAGTGGACATGATCCGGGATTGAAGTTTGGCAAGGTATGATCAGGGGCAGCTAGAGGTAGATGCTGGGCTTGGCGTCAAGAAAACTCATATTCTTTGAGTTCAAATCTGGTCTCAGACACTTATTACCTACATGATCCTGGGCAAGTCATTTAACCCCGTTTGCCTCAGTTTCCTCATCTGTCAAATGAGCTGGAGCAGGAAATGGTAAACCTCTCCAATATCTTTGCCAAGAAAACCCCAGCTTGGTTGTGGGATATGAATGTATTGGAAAACTATTGTACTGTAAGAAATGATGAGCAGGCAGATTTCAGAAAAACCTGGAAAGACTTACATGAACTGATGCTGAGTGAAATGAGCAAAACCAGGAGAACATTATGCACAGTAAAAGCACCATTGTGTGATGATCAACGATAAGTGACTTCACTCTTCTCAGAAACACAATGACCCAAGACAATTCCAAGAGACTCATGATGGAAAATGCTATCCACCTCCAGCAAAAGAACTACAGAGTTTGAATGCAGACTGAAGAATATTATTTTCACTTTTTAAATTTTTGTGGCTTTTCCATTTTGTTCTGTTTCTTCTTTCACAACATGACTAATATGAAAATATGTTTACATGTTTGCACATGTATAACCTATATCACATTGCTTGTTGTCTTGAGGAAGGGGTATGGGAAAAAAATTTGAAACCAAATCTTATAAAAATGAATGTTAAAAACTATTTTTGCATGTAATTGGAAAAAATAAAATATTATTTACCAAAAGAAAAGAAAGAAAACCCCAACTTGCGTCATGAAGAGTCAGACACAACTGAAACGACTGAACAACAGCAAAGGCATGATGACCAATAAAACAGAGGAGCACAGATTGGGACAATACAAGAAATTGTGACATTGCACTGTTAGCTGTAAATTTGAGGTTAAGAAGGGAGGAAAGTAGAGTGAAAGTTTCTAGCTTGGGAGAATACTGAGAGATGGAGCCATTGGAAGTCCTAATGAGGATTAAAAAGTACCATCTATGTTGAAGAGCAGTAAGCTACGGGAAGAGATGGATTATAGAGGGTTATATAGTGGGGCAGGAATTTCAGAGTATTGGGTTATGGAAGGAGAGTGCATTTAGGTGGTGATGAGGTCAAGTTTGTGACTATTCCTCTGGGTAGTCGTGGTGGAGAGGAAGTGTAGATTATGGGAATTGAGGAGATTGACAATTTGGGAGGTTTAAGTTTTTAAGGGGATGTCAACATGCGTGCTGCATAGGAATTGGGATGGAAAGGAAGACTGGAATCCAGCTACTGAACTTCTTGAGGAAGGAGAGAAAATCCTCCTAGTCCAATAAGGGATAGTAGTTTCTAAGCTCTGAATTGAGAAGGAAAATCAAATAGAAGAAACCTCAAAGGAGGAAAGGTTAGTGAATGGTTGTAGTAGGGAGACAATCAGTCAATCAGACGACATAACATTCATTCGTTGAAACTACAAAGGCTTTCTATGTATCAGGCAATGATCTGGGGATACAAAGAAAGGTAAAAATATTTCCTTCCTTCAAGTAGCTCATATTGTAATGTGGGAGAAAATACGCAAACCACCAGATAGTATGAGGAATATACTGAGTAAACTGGAAGTAGTCACAGAGGGAAGGCGATAGCATTAAGAGGTATGGGAAGAAGCTTCTTGCAGAAACTAGAATTTAAGCTAAGGCTTGGAGAAAGCTTGGGAAACCAGGAAGGAGAGATTAGAGTGGCAAAATGTAGCTTCCTTGATTGCCTCTTTTAATAAGGTCTGTTTTGGGGAGGAGGTGACAAGCTTAGGCCTGTCCTTTAGGAAGATCATGTCATCAGCTTTTGCTTTGTCTGAGATCATGACTGCTAGCCCTCCTCTACTTTTTTCTTCTGCTGAAGCATTCTGCTCCTGCCCCTTATTTCAATTCTGTATCTATCTTTCTGTTTCAAATGTGTTTCTTTTAAACAACATATTGTTTAATTCTAATTTCTAACCCTTTCTGATATTATTTTCTATGCAGTTAGATGGAGCAGTGGATAGAGTGCTGGTCCTGAATTCAAATCCAGCCTTAGACCCTTAATAGCAGTGTGAGCCTAGGCAAATAACCTAACCCTGTTTGCCTCAGTTTCCTCATCTGTAAGAAGGAAAGGGCAAACCACTCCAGCATCTTTGCAAAGAAAACTCTAAATGGGGTTACAAAGAGTCAGACACAACTGAAATGAATGAACAATAAAATTCTCTTCTATTTTATAGGACTGATGGGATCTTTTCCTGTGACTTCATTAATTCTCCATAAAGAACTTCTTTTCAGGAAATTCCAATAGCAGAACAGGTCAGCACCTTCTTTGAAACTTTTAGTCTTAGATAGTTGTTTCAAAGACAGAAAAGTTAAGAGATTGATTCAGCATCACAAGGCCAGGATATGTCTGAGGTAGGATTTGAAATAAGGTCTTCCTGATTTTGAGGTCAGTCTTTTACCTACTGTTGTGCTGTCCTTATATAAAATAACATTAGAGGACATGAGTGCCCCCCCCCACACAACCCCCCCCACCAAACACACACACACACACACCTCCCCCCTCCCATACACACACACACACAAGGGCTGTGAGCAAGGCCTGGGCTGGCCCAAGGTCATCCAGGCTGGAAGTTGCAGCGGTAGGATTTGAACCTGGCTCCCTTCCATTCCTCCAGCTCAAGTTCACAAAGGGTCTGCTGCTAATAATTAATAGCAGGAATGATAATAAGGGCAATGATCACCCCAGCATTCCAGTTCAGCGTGTCACCTCTGAGCCACCTCCCGGCAGGACACACTTGCTTCAGGAGCATTTCAGCGACTGTGCTTCCAAGATGATTTGAATCGAATGCTGAGCACCTGTGAATCCAAGCATCAGCCTTCGAGGGCTCTTCCTCAGCTTTTGAAGAAACCTCTACCACTTATGATGATTCTGTTGATGTAGATGTTTCCAGTGATAGCTTCTGGGAGGTTGGAAATAACAAGTGAACAGTCAAGAGGATTGATGATGGCCTCATGAGCTATGTCCACCAGCCTGCCCGCATGGAGAAGGCCAACTGAAGTAGCTAATGGAGCGGGCCAAGTGATGGAAGCAGCTCATGGAAAAGGGCCCACAATATGGGACCATCAAAAGCGCCTGTGATTTCTGAAGTGGAGAAGGTGAGTGAGCTGCATCTCAAAGTGAAGGCCTCCCTGATGAATGAGGATTTGGAGAGGATGTAGAATTGGTAGAAGGTGGCATTTCATAAGCAGATAATGGCGGGGGCGGGCAGGGATTCAAGGAGACCCGGAGAGACAGAGGATGGATTTAGGAAGGCCCAAAAACCCTGGATGGAGAAGCTCAAGGAACTGGATTTGAAGAACCCTTCCTAGATCCTTTCTCTCCTTTCTTCCTTCAATTCAATGATGGGCACAGCTGATGGTGGATTCAGTTCATTTTCTTAGTGATACTTTTGAGATTCGTTTTATTTCAAGGCACTGTACAGTTAGACTTTTTAGTACACGTTTTCATTTTCCCTTTCAGTTCTAATTAAATCATGACACCAACCTCTGCACTCTGACCTCATGTTGGTCATGGCTCTGTCCCTGAATATTGTGCTGATGCAGAGCAGCAGCAAGTGTCGGTGACATCTGTTGTAGTGGATCATGGGAAGATTGGAAAATATGATATTTTCCTCTCTATCCTGAGTACTTGTGGTACATTTTTGGCATTTAGATGTGAGTTTCCAAAGTAGTCTTAAGTAGCACTCAAAAATTCAGAATATTCCAAAGCTATTTCCTCTATGGGATTGCTTCAGACTTCACTCTGCAAGTTGATTGACAATTTTGTCAGTGATTCAGAAAGTTAAAAGAATGAAGACTAACTTTTATAGGAAATGCAACTGTAAAATTAATTAAGCAGCTTTTTATTAGCCTCTCTGTCATGTCTCAGTATATATGTGTGTGTATACATATATATATGTATATTTATGTGCAAAATTCGATACTCAGAAAATCTAAAGAGAATTTCTACTGTTTTAAAATTAACTGAAAGACTTGACTGTGGATGTGATTTTGAGACAGCTTGATGACTTTAAATTAAGGCATGTTTAAATCTGCTTGGTGGATCCCTAAGAGTTCCACGCTGCTGTAGTGGACATGGCCTCTGATCACACTCCCAAGAGGAGCGATCTGTCAAGTCCAGGATTGCTGTCTTTTGTTTTGGAAATCAGTTGCGGCTTCAGCTGTAGATTCACATCAGGCTCTCTGTGTTGTTCTTGTAGCAGAACACTGTAAAAGCTTGCTCCATAAAAAACTTTAAAAAACTTGCTCCATTTTGTTAATAGTTACAGAGTACATTCATACATAACATTGTACTGACATTGTGAGCAATGGAAAACAAGGCCTTCCCCATAGTCAAGGAGTCAGTCATTGCCAGGTAAGTTGACTTGTTCCTGTATAGGAAGCTGCATGGACGTTACTTGCCATGGTTGGGGGAAGAGGGAGGGAGAAAGTTTTTATTTTGTATAACTAAAATACTGTAGGCATTGCTTAATTATACTCTTTGCTTTAGGAAATCATAGATTATATATTCACAGAACATTTCCCATGAGCCTAAATAGTTTCCTTAGAGTGCATGTGTCTGTCATGAAAACTTACCATCATGATTATCCTTCCACAAGCTAAAGATCTGCCAAAAAATTGTCGAAACCTCAGTTTGGGGGTCTCTTTGAAATGCATATTTTAGAAAACTAATCAACTATTAATCTCAAAAGCATTATAGATTTTGGCCCATGTGTCTCCTTTATTTTTTAAAGCATAGTGGATTTCAATTGGTTGCCATTGGGATACCCTGGGACCAACTATGCTTTAAAAAAAGACAGAAAAATGAGCTAAACATATAACATAATCGATAATATGCCCTGTGCATGGACTATGGGTTCCCTTTAGATGGTGAGGTCCTCCAGATGCTCCTCTTTGCAGATAAAATTCCAGAGCCTCCTAAATAAGAAACCTAATCATTCAAATTATTTCATCCTAACTATTCACACAGATAAAACAAAGTGGATGAATAATAATAGTAATAAAATAATCAGCATATAGCACTTTAAGGTTTACAAAACTATACACACATACATATTATAGACTTCTCAATGTCTCTGTGAGATAGGTGCTATTATTATCCCCATTTTATGGATGAGGCAACTGAGGGTCATGGATGGAGAATGCCTATTGTCCAGATTATGATATTCAATTAATTGGAAAATCCATACAGTTGGCTAATCTGCACATATATATTAGATAAATGGTTGTGAATTGGACAATAAGCTCAGTCCAGAATTGAACTGAAGAGAGCAGACTTAAATAGAGGAGAGAAGACTGCATTGCTTTTGGGAAAAACAAAAGGCTATCCTTTGTACACCAACGTATTTCCAGTGATGTATGTGGTATGGCTGCAAATCAGTACTAGACTCTGAAGAAAAGATGTTGTGAATTAGCCAAAGGACAATGGACATGTGCATGATGGGTGGGAACAGGTTGTAACCCATTACAAACAAGGAATTATACAGAGGAAGCAGTGTACAGGATATTATCAGAGAAGGGTGTGATTTTAGAAAAAAGAGGTGGTCCCATGATGTGAGTGAAGGCTAGCCCATAGGTGATCCAGGGACTCTACTAGTATCTGCATAAAGTGAAGAGAATATGAGAAAAGATATGAGCACATTAAGTCCATAGCAAATTTGCAGGAGTATCTGGATAGAAGTCATATAGGATAGATAGGACGGCATGGATATATGGCCTTCTGTGTCATTGATTGGTAGAAGGAACTAACTACCTCATGGAAAACTTGTGAACTGGTAGATCCCAAAGGTGAAACTGAGAGTCTTAGAACATTATACTTAAAAGGCATCTTAGAGAATCTAAGATCTCCAAAAGCCCTTCCATCTACCATCCCTTCATAGAAATATTGTTTACACATTGTCTTTCTTAGTGATCTAGTCCAATAAAAGAAATCCATGCAGGGGCTACTTCTACAGGCATAAATCCCTTCCCACAGTTTCCTGATTTGCTCTAGTCAAAATGACAACATACACACTTGTTACATACATACATACACACACACAAATGAGTGAGCAAATGAATGGACAAATGACAAATAGACAATAAAGAAATAGTTGATAGACAGGTAGACAGATAGGTAGATAGATAGATAATCAGAATGTGGTGGCCCACCTTCTATTGATGAGTTTAAGAAAATAAAGAGATATGACTTGTTTGTCCTTAAACTCAGTTTATTAATGTAATTCATCTAACAGAGCATGAATGCTATACTTTTGATGACTGCGCAAAATAAACTAAAAGACATCTTACTTTTATATAATTCTTCACAATATATAAAGAGGCAACTGGATGGCATTCTAAATATAGGGTAGTGGACTTGGAGATGGGAAGACTTGAGTTTTAATCCTATCTCAGACATTTATATGTTCTGTGACCCTGGGAAAGTCGCTTTAATTTCTCTCAGCCTTAGTTTCCCCATCTATAAAGTGGGGATAATATTAGCACCTTTTTCCCTGGGTTGTGTGAGGAGCAACCGAGATAACATTTACATATGTTTTGTGAACTCTAAAGTACTATGTGAATGTTAAAGGTTAGCGATTATGCCCCTTTCTCACAACCCTGTGAGGCAAATAGTGTGAATATCACTACCCTTTTTTTTAAAGATGAGGAAACTAAGTCAAAGAGGCTATGTCTTCTTCAGCCTACACAGCTTTTAAGTGACAAAAATAAAATCTAAGTCTAATAAATACATACATACAGATAGACAGACAGATATGTGTGTGTTTTTACGTATGCATGTATATTCTGGACTTTTCAATGCCTCTGTGAGATTGGTCTGGGTCTAAGGAAGTTAGGTGGTGAATGGATAGAGCACCAGACTTGAAGACAGGAAGACCTGAGTTCAAATCTGTCCTCAGATGCTTAGTAGCTGTGTAACCCTAGGCAAGTCACTTAACCCTGTTTGCCTCAGTTTCCTCATCTGTCAAATGAGCTGGGGAAAGAAATGACAACCTACTCCAGGATCTTTCCCAGGAAGACCCCAAATGGGGTCACAAAGATACAACTAAACAACAACTGGGGTACAGCCCCATCTCTGTGATTCCAAATGCAATGACATCTACATATCTCCAATTGAATGGCTATATCATCACCTTTTCTCCAATTTCACCATTACTGTTCTCTTAAATAGAGAGCAGTGAGGAAATATGTGGACCAAAGAAGATTTGGGCTCCAATCACGCTTCTGTTATTCATTAGCTGTGTGACTCTGGGAAAGTCGCTTAACTTCTTTGAGGCCCAGAACTCTCTAAAGCTCTAAGGGATAGAAGGGTTGCAATCAGCTCAGGGGGAAGGAGTTCCCATAGAAATGACAGGCCCCTCAACAAATGCAATGCTTTTTAAGACTTTACCTAATGAAATTTTCCCATATCTTATAGATTTGGGGGACAGTTAAAAGGGCAAGGAAGACACTGAAAATGTATCTTTCACTAGTATAAGGAGTAGGCAACTCAAGCTGACTTCATTTTGATCTGTCACTTGAATGAATACTGGGTGGAACTGAAAAAGTACTCTGCCATGGCTGGGTAAACATAGGTTTTTCCTTTGAGCACTGGTCTTTTTCCTTTTGTAGAAATATCAAACCTGACACCATAAAACTGTTATATATGATGGATGAAAATATTTCCAAGGAGAGAAATGTTTTAGGATTCAGGGGAGGAGGGGAGGGTGAAGTGAGAGGTTGGGATGGTCAGAGAAGAGAAGACTTACTGATGCTCTCAAGGACTATTATTCTCCAGTAAGAGTTCTTCCAGCTTGTCAATAATTTGTAACAATCAGGGTTTTCACTTGGAATCATGGGATTGTGCTTTCTCCTCAATGGTCATCTTTTCTTTATAAAGTGTTTTGTATCTACATGTAGCCTTCTCTGTTGGAATGTAAGCTACTTGAGGACAGGGGCTGGGGTTTTGTTTGGCTTTTTGCTTTGCTTCTGTTGCTTGTTGTTGTGGATTTGTTTTGCCTTTTATTTGTATCTCCAGAGCATAGTAGTGTCTGGTACATACTAAGTACTTAAAATAAATACTTGTTGACTGATCGATGTAATGCCAGAAGGAACCCTAAAGGTCATCTAGTCCAATACCTTCATCTTCCAGATGAGCAAATTGAAATAGAGATTTAATGACATACAATCATAGATTTAGCTCTGGAAAGGAGACTGGAGGCAACTGGAGCCAATCACCTCATTTTATACGTAGGACCCTGGGCCCCCAAAATATGAAGTGACTTGCCTAAGGTCTCTCCCAAAGTAAGTAGCACAGCCCACATTAGAACTGGGGCCTCTGACTTCTGAGCCAGTCCATTCCTCCACTGTACCTGGGAAGTAACTGTACCCACTGATAGGAGGAAGTATAAACATATGATGGTTTCATTAGAATAGAACAAAAGGCCTGTTTCTTTAATTCTTTCCTCCTATTGAAAATTTCAATTTAAAGGTATCCATTCTATTTTCCCCCTACTCTCTGAGTGTCTGTTTAGAAACAGAAAATTGGAGTTATCCTAGGACTGGAGTGATTTTCAGAAATTAATTAACATTCGCATTGTTTATGCCTTCTGTTATGAAAGCCTTCTTTCTTTCTTTTTTTTTTTCCTACAGACTGTTCAGAACAAAGATTCCAGCTCCCTTTTTCTGCATCACTTTGAAGATAGGAAAACTAGAGCAAAGGCAGGAAGCCTTTGTAGATCCTTTTTAGTGATAGCAACATTAGGGGGGCATAGACTTGGCTGTGAATAAGCAGATACTCCTAAGTTAACAATAGGAAAAGGTAGAACTCAAGTAACCGGGACTCTCCTCTACTTTAACCCTTGCCAGAAAACAGAAGCCTTTTCTCTAATTTTTTCTAGAGCATCTTAAGTCCACCACCAGATGGCAGAGGGTACCAAACATTAAGGAATTGTGCTCCTGAAGGGAAGCTGTTTGAAAGATCCTCTGTCTTCATGGAAAGCACAAAATGCCTTCTTTTTCCTTTTCTCCATCCTTCTTGTATTCAAGAGTTCATTGTTACGGTCTGATGTCACCTGGTAGTTTCCTAGTATGTAGACAACCACATTGAATATTCCAATGTTTCGTGAGATGTATGATTCCAAAAGTGATCCCGAATTCTGAACAGCAACATAAAACTGAAAATGAAATCACAAAAATAGAGGGGGAAATTTCATTGAAATTGCCAGGAAGATGAATGGTAATGTACTGGGAAGCCTTCAACTGAGGCCAAGTAATCTTACAAGGAAATGATGCAGAGGGCACAGAGCAAAGTTAATCCACTTAGAGTCCACTATGGAAAGGTTTTATTGCAACAAATAGAAATACTATTTATTTATTATATCATTATTGTGGCTATTTATCCTTTATATGGAAGAACAAAATAAAGGTTGCTACACCAAAGAATAAAATTAAGTAAAAGTAGAAATTATTAATTCATGATACGGAGGTTATCGAGTTGTTTTTTTCCCATGAGACTACAATATTAGAGTGTCCAGATATGATGATGCTGAATAAAAAGTACTTGTGTGTGAGGCAAGTCTATTAAAAATGAACATCAAGTTTATAAATGCATGGGATAAGCGTAATGTTTTCATTTTAGTCTAATGAGAACTGCAGTTGGATTCCATGGGTTCTCTACTTTTCAGATTCTCACATGATTGGGTTGGAGTTCTGTAGGATTTTCAATCAAGGACTTCTCATTTAGTGAGAATAAGAAAAATAAGTGTACTTGACTAACATGGGAATATTTAGGACCTCAAAGAAAAGATGCTGATGATGATGCATTTATTAAGTGCTTACTAAGAATCCGAGACTGAACAAAGCTGTTGTTTGTTCTTCATTTTCAAAGAAGGCTAATGACATCATGGTGTGGTGTCTTCGTTTGTGAGTGAATTGGACTTAAGTGAGGCAGCGTTGCACCAAGTCACCAGCCTCACTCTCTCTTCCAGTTATTGAAGTCTAGTGGCAGGAAAAAAGTCAGGGTGACTGGTAATGGCCTGGGATGCAATCGATGACCTAGTCATCTTCAATGTCTGACCAAGCTCTAAGTATTCCACAGTGCCAGCTTCAGCTGCCTTCATAGCTATTGGGTCAAATTGTTCCTATCTGCCCATTCATCCAGGAGAAGTCTTCATAGGCTTAGGGTAGACACCCTCCTAACTCAGCAATGGGTTTGAGCCTCATTGGTCATTCTCAACCTAGTTTATCCCATCTATTGAGACAGTTTACCAGGATGAGGCATCTGCATGAGGTGTAGCTTCTTAGAGCCACAGGTGACAATTGTGTGCCAGGTGGACACCAAAGGCAGATGAGCAGCCCTAAAACATGAACAAGAAATTAGAAAGGGGAATAATTATGGTTTGGAAATTCGAGAAAGTGAACTGGAGGCTTGGCTCCTGGAAAGATGAAATGAAAGCTTGCCTATGAGAGCCCAAGTACTGAGGGCGGAGTACTGTTGGTTCTGGTATGGGGGTTGGTGGGGTGCAGGGGGGTGGTCCTCGGAAAAGAGGGGGTTGAGGATGGTAAGGGTGGGAATTAACAAAAAAGGGTTAGGAGATGAACAAACCTCCCAATTATATCAGTTTGAATTCATAATCAGGCAGTCACCTAGCATTTATTAAGCACTTTCTATTTGCCAGGAGTTGTGCTAAGCAGTAGAGATACAAAGAAAGCCCAAATAATAATTAATAATAATAATAATAATAACAATAATTATATCTCCCCTTAAGGAATTCCCAGTCTAATGGGGAGGGACCATGCAAACAATTATGTACAAAGAAAATATAGACAGAAAAGAATGAGGATAATCTTAGGGGGGAGACACAAAGATTCCAGGTTGCTAGAAAAGGCTTCTTGCAGAAAAGTGGGATTTAGCTGAGACTTAAGGAAGCCAGAGAAGCAAGGAAGCAGTGATGAGGAAGGAGAGGGTTCTAGGCATGGGGGACAGCCAGACAAAACATCAAGAGTAAAGAGATGGAGTGTCTTTTTCTAGAAGCAGCAAGAAACAGCAGTGCCACTAGATCAAAGCCTATGTAGAAGAGACTAAAGTATGAAGGAGACTGGAGAGACAGGAAGGGGCCTCGAATGTCAAACAGGATTTCATATTTGATCCTGAAGGTAATTGGGAGCCATTAGAGTTTATTGAGGGGGGTGGCGAATGATATAGTCAGACATACATTTCAGGAAGATCATTTCCCAAGTTCCCATTCATATTATATAAACACATAAGAATAAACTACTTGTGAATAGTCTATCTACATCAAGTTCATATGCTATTTGCAGTATCTATGTAACCTAAGATCTAGAAATTCAAGGCCTGAAGCAGCTTTAATTTCGGGACTAACTCTAATGTCTCAACTCTTTACTTCATTTGGCCCTTATGCAGCGCTTCCTCTTGAAACTTCAGCTTAAATCTAGGTCTTCACTGATGGAGGTAAAGTGTCCCTAGCTCCTCTGCAAGCATTCAGGGTAACGTGACATATCAAGCATAGGAAGGTCTTCATTTTGTCTTGCAGGCAGAATGCAGAACAACATAGAGGATTCATGGTAACATATAAATAATCGATACATTTCTCCTCCAGTGAGATCTATGTTCCCCAGGTACCTTAATGTGTGTGTATGAAACCCAGTCAAATTCAAACAAGTGACTATTTTAAAATAACTGATTAACCACTAAACAGTTATTTAAATAAATCCAAGAAATTTCCCCAAAATAACCAAATACTCTATGTACTATCTCTAAATGGTATCTTGCTCCTTTTATATTTAATTTCCCTATATTTGAATCTGCAAAAGAAAATGATGTCCAAGTCCTGATGCAATTAATAGAAAATGAAAGCACAGCACCCCATGAAACAGGCAGACTTCTTTTTGCTATCCATCACAGGATTTTCTATCATTGGCTACAAAGAAAAATGTCCTTTTGTTTAACCCCAAATAAAGAAGTCTAACCACGAAAAGTTTGGTCTGTAGAAACCAATGAGAATATTGCACTGGGAATAAATGAATATGGATGCTAGGGCAGCGAAGATCAGGTTACATCATCTCTTTCTGTCATAAGACATTAAATCTAGGTTAAATGCAAACTGTAGGAATCTAAGGTGATTGGAATATTCCCTAATGTTCTGATTTATGAACGGTCAGTTAATTTATCGTATCTCTAAAATATGTATGTAAAAACTAGAAAAACCTCACCCCTTCATTTATCAATTGTCTATCACCCTTCCCACACCCCACTCCCACACCTCACTCTGATACATATCACTGGTTTATCCAGACTGCTTTGCTAATGTTCCAGGACATCTCTCTGGATTACCAAGGGGTTTATACATTTGGATTCTTGCCTGCTCCCAATCAATCTGGATTAGAAGAGGTTGTGTTAGAATTTACTCTGAATTGTGCCCTGGAGCCTAGACAGAGCTAATTGACCCAGCTTGGCTCATTGTCCTTGAGAAATGCCAGGCAAGAGGGAAAATGAATGAAAGCTTTCTGCTTAGTCTTTTTTCTTAGAGCTTCAGTGGAGAAATCTCTCCACTGTTGGAGTGGCCTGAAAGATTTCTGGCACAAAATTCCAACTCTCTCTTTTTATAACCCTTCATTAATTTGCAGTATACAATATTAGGATGCCATGGCAAGTTTGAGTTTATGCTTTGGATCCCTTGATATTCAGGTACATTTGGAAAAAAAAAAATGTTTGGCCTGTTTGCTCACTGTGCAATAACTTGGAAACCCTGATCGTTTTGAGGGATGCCAATCTAATCTTTATTAATAACCCCATGTACTGTGAAACCCATAAAGGTAAAGTAAGAGGTAGTACCCACTGGTCTCAATAGAGATATGAAAAACTAAAGAATTAATTTGTGTAACTTTTATTGCAATTACTTTTGAAGCAGTTCACCTCTACAGAGCATACACACCTACTATGGGGATACCAA
>JAQQSZ010006959.1:0-13447 GCA_028646595.1 Phalanger gymnotis
ACTTTGTTGACTTCTTCTGGCTGTATGTTTTGGTCTTCTTTGTCACCATAGAAAGATTCCAAAGTCTGAGACTGAATCTGGGTGTGTTTTCACTGCCTGGCCATGTTCCCAGCCAACTTACTTGACCCTTGAGTTTTTCAGCAGGATATGACTGCTTGTAGAGTAGAGAGTTCTATGTTCTAAGCCTGGGCACATGTGCTGCCACACCAGCACTCCTCCTTCCCCAAGAACCCCCAACCCAGACTGGACTTAGATCTTCAGCAGACTCTGCACTCCTGCTCTGATCTGCCACTTAATTCTTCCCACCAGGTGGGCCTGGGGCCAGAAGCAACTGCAGCTGTAGTTCTGTAGCTGCCCCACCTCTGCTGCCCCCGGGGGTGTTGGCTGAACTGCAAACTCCCTGTCCCCAGCAGCTTTTCCCACTAACCTTCTCTGTTGTCTTTGGTGTTTGTGGGTTGAGAAGTCTAGTTACTGCTGCAGCTCACTGATTCAGGGCGCTAGGGCTTGTTCCACCCGGCTACTGGTCTGGTTGGTCCGCACTGCCCACGCTGGCCTCTGCTCAGCTCTGCTCCACTCTCAGCTCCATGTGGGATAGACCTTACCCAGAGACCATCCAGACTGTCCTGGGCTGGATCTCTGCTTCCTTCTCTATTTTGTGTGTCCTGCAACTCTGGAATTGGTTCAGAGCCATTTTTATTTATAGGTTTTTGGAGGGATTTGGCAGGGAGCTCACGCCAGTCCCTGCTTTCCAGCCACCATCTTGACTCCACCCCTCACTTTCCAAGAGATATTCTTGATGGAGATTTTTAGGGAAAAATATAGCATGATGAACTTCTAGCCTGCCTGCTGGAAATCTTGAATGATTAAGGAATATTCATTGACTGACACATAGATTTAATGCCAAAAAATAGATATGTATTAAAACAGGAGGTGTTCCTATTATGCATACTGTCTAGAACTGGTAAAATGGAAAGTTCTCAGTATTTAGAGATGCAGGGGCTGATTTTAAATCCCAGCTCTCCCAGTTACTGTTCATGTGACCTTCAGCAAGTCATTCAACAGCTCTAGTTCTTGGTTTCCACATTTATAAAATGGAGTTGTCCTAGATGGCCTCTAAGATCCCTTGTAGGCTAAGGTTTTTATTTGGAAAACATGTATATATGGTTATACCACAGCTCTAAAATGTCAGAAAGAGAGGGTAGGCAAAGGAACAGGCAGTGAAGTTGGGAGAAAAAGACAACTAATTCAGACACGATGTAGTTGTGTGCCATGAATGAGGCATGTTTTCCATCAATATCCACCAATTATTTGGCTGGACAGTATTGATAAATATGGCTTTAAGGTGGAAAACCAGAGTCTATGGAAAGGAAGAAAAGAAAGCAGTCTTGTAGTTCAGTCACAGGCCTCAAGTCCTAAAAACAGGATTCACCAAGACCCATGTGTTTCATGCAGGGTTGTGAGAATTTGACCAGTAGATTTGTTGAAGCACAGAAAATACTTTTGTGGGTCCAATTACAAAATATTCCTTAAATAAATGAAAAAAAAACTTATTTGGAATAATACTTAGTGCTCGTGTCTGGGCCATACCAATATAATGAAAATTATAATACCACTAAAGTGAATTTACAGTTTTTATCAGTCGTGTGCTAAAGCCGGCTCAAAATGACTTCTTAGACTAGATTGTTTTTCTGTGTTATACCTCAGAAATTGGCAGAGACTACTCCATAGTGAGGTGTTTGAATTATTATTTTGTTAATTGTCCATACTTAAGAAAGTGATGGAGAAAATGTTAATAATGCAGATTAAACTTAAAAGTGTACAAGTTTTTTTTTCTTTTTCAAGTAGATATTTATCATTTACTAGCATTCTCCTGGATAAAATATCAAGCTGTCAAAGAGATACTTTCAAGATATAATGTGGAACATTTCATATATTTGTCAGACAAAGTTGATGTGCTGGTTAATTTTATGGAAATCCTTTTTGTTCTATTTATCTTTATTCTTTTTAACCCCATTTCCCCTCTCCTTTCTTCTTCTTTCTGTTCATTTTCTGTTTTTCTGTCTCTTCTTATTCCTTTCCTCTCTTCCTCCTCCTCCTCCTCCTCTTCCTTTTCCTCTTCCTTCTTCTTCTTCTCCTCCTCCTCCTCCTCCTCCTCCTCCTCCTCCTCCTCCTCCTTCTTCTTCTTCTTCTTCTTCTTCTTCTTCTTCTTCTTCTTCTTCTTCTTCTTCTTCTTCTTCTTCTTCTCCTCCTCCTCCTCCTCCTCTTCCTCTTCCTCCTCCTCCTCCTCCTTCTTCTTCTTGTCCTCCTTCTTCTTCTGGTCCTCTTTCTTCTTCTTCTTTGCCTTCACCTTTGCTTTCTCCTCTTTTTCATTCTCTTCTTCCTCCTTCTCCTCCTCCACTTTCTCTTTATTTCTTCTTTATTTCTAGTTGGTATCTAGCATACAACAGAGGAGAGAGGAGAAATATATTTGCAAAGAAATATGTGAAAAATATCAATAATTCCTAAGGGAAAAGGAAAAAAAATATTAGCTGAGTAGTTATAAATGGAAAATACTAGATTTTTTTGTACTTTTGGTAACATTTCAGGGCTTAGATACTTATTAAATGTGTGTTGATTAATTTATTTACTGATGCAGGCAAAAGAGCACTCAATCCAGTTAGAGACCAGGGTTCAAAATCCATCTCTAGAACATCACACATGTGGGTGTTATGTGTGCATGAGTGTGGGTGTGTGTGCACATGCATATGAGTTTAGGTGTATCTTTCATCAAGCCACTTAAATTGTCTGGCACTTAGTTTGTTATCTATAAAGTGGAGTCATTAGAATATGGTTTCTAATGGTCCAATTATCTATGATCTCATATGACTTTAACCAATTTCCCTAAGTCCCAAAATTTCCAGAAATTAGTTTGCAGACATTGCTGCTATTAAACTGTGAAATCATTTCTTACTTGATTACAAATTCAAAAGAACCAGAGTTTTTTCTCAAAAGTCGTCATAAGTCATTCGAGAACACTTGATTCCTACTAATAACATATGTAATTAAAGATATAATCTCAGCATCATGAAACATGGCTGTTTCATGTAATGAATTGCATCTACCACCCCATTATGAAGTAACTTCCTTCTCCAAACTTTAAAAAAATATTATTAAATTAGGTGCTTAATGGCTTGAAAGAAGAATATTATGGTGTCTTATAGTAGACTCCCAAGCCAAGTGTTCAAGGAAGGGTACATAGAATAAGGCCATCTGATGAACACTTGGAATTCTGCAATGAGTGAACCTCCTCAGTAAGGCTCGAAACTGGTTAAAATACAGTTTCCTCTTGGATTGCTCCAGTGGATTGCTACAAAGGACAGATTATAAAATTTGGATTTAAACTGGAAAAGGCCAAGGGAAGCAATGAAAATTAACTCAGACAGAAAGTAAAATTGAAATGACAAGGAAATTGAACATAAGAAGGAAATTCAAAACTTCAAGACTGAGTAACATTCCTTAGGATATTAGTGTAGTGGCAACTGAGCCCCTAAGTGCTATATCAATGAGCAGAACCTTCATTAATCTTTTGTGACAAGACACTTTAGAGAAATGAAATTGTGGTAGGGTTTGAGACCTAAATAAGTTGAAATGTTCTTACAATTAAAGGCAACTTCTACATAAAACAGTTCTTTCATCTCATGGCTCTATTTAATCAGCAATTTTAGTTGAGAAGTGGTAAACTAGCAGAAACACAGAAATAGCTTTCAAGAGCTCTCTTCTACATACATACATAGAAACAAACATACATACATACATACATGCATATATTATATATGTGTGTGCATGTGTATGTGTGTAGACAATGTATAGATGTAGATAGACATAGACATATCTTTGATTGCTTTTCATACTTAGCTGATATATTTAGTTTTGTATATTTTAGATTAATATTGATATTATATCATTTCAAGTAGAAATGAGAACTGGCATAATTCAGGGACAAAGCAGGAAGTTTTTCTACAAGAAGCACTCTGTGAATCATCAAATTAATCCTGCTTCTGGTTATTATATAAATTTATACTCATAGCTCTTACGCTATTCATGAAAAAGAATTTTAGTCAGAGTTTAAACAAATCTGAACTCAAACTACCATCTTCCAGGGAAGTATCAATGTTCCTGGCAGATGTAAATACTGCCCTTAGCAGAAAAATGAGAGAGAAGAAGAATAATGTAAGGTGAAGATGAAATTGTCCCACTTGTCACTACAATTACTCTAATTGTGCTGAAAGGTAGCAGGAGGATTATTTCAGATATGTGCTGTTTTCCTGTCTCCAAATTTGCATTAGCTCTCCTGTATCGGAAAGTTGTAGGTACTATTGCTTACTTCATCACTAGAATCCTGGAATGTTAGAGCTAAAAGGGACATTAGAGCATCAACTATTTGACTAGAGAATATAGAATGTTAATGATGGAAGAGAACTTAGAACATAGAAAATCAGAAGTGGAAAGGGACTATAGAAATAATCTAATCTAAACACTTCATGTCTTTGGTGAGGAAAGTGATAATAGAAGAGGTTAAGGCCCAGAAGACCTTTCTAAGGAAAACCTAAAGGAAAAAGCTCCCTCTATTAATGCAGATCAAAGCATGCTCTCTATCCTATTTTAGACTTAGAGAGCTGCCAGGGCATTAAGATGTCTAATGGCTTTCTCAGGGTCAGATAGCCTGTATGCATTAGAAGTAAAACCTGAACCTGACTTCCTCTTTTCAAGGCCAACTCTATGCACTGACAGTGCCTATTCATTAATATGCCTTCATTAATACAGCACAAATTTCCATTTTCCAGGTGCACAATTTGTAAGGATAATTATCACCCCATAAATGGAAATCACATTTAATTCCATTCATTTCTCTCCACATTATTTCTAGTTCTCAACACATTTTATCATTGTGTCTGTCTGTGTTGTTCTCATTCATGTACCTGGTGTTCATTTATGGGTGCTTGGAAACCATTTTGTAAGCTATGTATTATATTGTTTCTGTTGAAATTTTTTGTTGAAACTTCTTCAGCCTACTTCTTGGCATTGTAAAAAATATTGAGATTTTTATCAATCATCACAATTTACAGCTTGTTTTGCTTCAGTTGCTATATGGCCACTCATTCTTTATTCCACAACCATTTTGTTATTTGTTAACAACATTTTTTTTTCTCATTTGAAAGTATAACTGACCAGCATTATGTGGTCAACATCACGGAAGGCAGAATGGAGTACATAATATCCACTCTAGCCTGTAAGCTCCCAATTAGTACTGGGAGGAACTTCCTTAGGTCTGACTAGGCCACAGAACATATGCTAAAAACAGTTTGTTGCCTTTCAATTCCTGAATAAAATCTCCGTATTTTCTTGTGCTTGAGTTGAATTAAACCATTTGCACTAATAGTTAGGTAATAGGGTAATGATATTTCAAATTAACTAGAAATTCAATAGAACACAAGGATGATCTTCTCCCCTAACACTGGTGGCCTGGCCCTCCATTGTTGAACTACTATAAGGACATAGACAAGACTTACAGAGCATTGGCAAACATAAATTATTCAAGATACACACTGTGGAAAGACTTATCCATTTCAAAACAATCAATGGATTTCACAGAGATCCATTGGTATACTCAAGTTTATTGCAATTTGTCTAAATGTGCCACTTGAAGAGTTATTTGTAATTAGTCATTCTTCCGAGTGCTCTAGAAAAAAGTCGTTGTACACTAAAAGTAATGTTACCTAAACAGGCCCTCTGACATAGAAAAGAATAGACAAATAGATCTATATGCAAATTAGCCAGGGAACAACCAGGATAAAGTTTTTTGAGTCCATAGGAAACATGATTTCTGCTTGAATTAGTATAACATAAAGAGTATTGTATTTGAAGCCAGAAGACTTAACCTTAACTAACCTGTCCCAGCTCTTCTTTTTATCATCTGCGTGTCCTTAAGCAAATTAAGTAACTTCTTTGGGCCTGATGGGTCTCATTGGTAAAATTAGGAAGTTGGATTAGATAACCTTTAAGATTCTTTCCAATTATAAATCTTATATTACTAAATTATTAGCTGTCTAATGCACATACTATCCAGAAAATGAGTTGAGAAAATTTGTTTTCTTCAGAATTACTGAGACTAGACAACTTACTAGTACCTAGCAAAGAGATGCTTTCTTAGATTCCAGCTTCAATACAACATTGGGAATATTAGGTGGAATTGGAAATTAAATGGCTTGTTCTTTCAACATAAAGCCACTTATATTGCATTGACACAATGTAGCTCAGTATTTAGTTTTACAGATATTTACAGAATACGTGTGGTGGGAAAATTGCTTGTCTTATACAAACCTTTGAATTAACAGTATACTAGAACTCAGCTATTTTTTAATGATAATTTTATACAAATGCCAATACAGAATATAAGTAATTTTAGGATAACTGACAAGATTTTGCATAAAATTGATACCCAAGAAGATATATTATGACATGATGAGGGAAAGTAACAAAGCAAGTAGATAAGTGGATATATATATAAAAAAAAAAAACTCTGGGTAGCTATACAAAGAAGAAATCGGGAAACAACAGTTTTATGGAAGAAGAATATAATATGTTGTATGGTCAATATCTCACTCTTTTTGGATTCAGATTTAGTTGTCTCTTGAAATTAGAATGTTATGTTAGAAGACAATACTCAGCACTTTTAGTTAAGATTACTTAGCAGAGTCCCAACTTAGAATTACAGTATCTGATGTAAATTCAGTTGATGGGGTAGGGAGGAAAAAAGGAGAATTAGGACAAGATGGAAATGGCATAAGGTAGTGGTTCTAAAATGGAGGCCAGAGTCTACTGAGAGAACCATGCTGACACCAAAATGTATGTTATTAACTAAATGAAGAGCATGAAAACAGGTCAGACACTTCTATCCCTTTGATATTCAGTCATGAAATGTGACTCAAACACAGCCATGTCTATCTTTTGCCCACTGCAGTCCAACATTTCTGCACTCTACCGTCATCCCACAGTTATATAAATCCCATTTTTTTCCCTTTCTGAAAAGAGAGTAGGCCTGTCAGGGGCTATAATCTAATACCCAGCAAGAAACTTCCAATAGCAGTTACAAATAATTCTGCCACCTTTCTCCACAGGACACCCAATAGGGGAAAATATAACAATGGCAGCAAAATAAAATTACTCTGGGTATACATTTTTAATGGATACAGTTGGTCTAAAGTAAGATTACTACTCCGCACAGTTGTAGTAAACTGGAGATAGAGGTTATGGGAGTTGAAGACATTGAAGAATTTGATAATCAAGGTATTTGACAGGGTCAGGGAAGAGAGAAAGGACTGGAGGTCAGTATATGATGGCAACAAAGATGTGGACAGGTTGGAGTGGTTTTTTAAAAATTATCTTTATTTCATTAGATAGTTCCTAATTACATGTAAAAAGTATAAAAATATGCTTTTTTTTAAATTTCGAGTCATAAATTCTTCCCCTCTCCCCTACCCATCCCTCATCCTTCATAAGGTAAGCAACTTGATTTCAATTATACCTGTGAGGTCATGCAGAACATATTTCTATTTTAGCCAGGTTGCAAAAAAACCCACAAAAATAAAAATAAAGAAAATTTTAAAATTGTATGCATGCTTCAATGTGCAGAGTTCATCAGTTCTCTCTCTGGAGGTGGATAGTAATTTTTTTACCATAGATCCTTTGGAATTGTCTTGGATCATTGCCTTGATTAGAGTAGCTAAGTCATTCACAGTTGATCATCCTAATAATATTTCTATTACTGTATACAATGATCTCCTAGATCTGCTCACTTCACTTTGCATGAGTTCATATAAGTTTTCCTAGGCCTTTTTTTTGAAACCTTCCTGCTCTTCATTTCTTATAGCACAATATTATTTCAAAACTATCATATGTGACAACTTATTCAGCCATTCCACAATAGATGGGCATCAATTCCCTCAATTTCTAATTGTTTGTTTTTACCACAAAAAGAGCTGCTATAAATATTTTTTTTTTGCACAAATACGTCCTTTCCCCCTTTTTTTGATCTCTTATGGATATAGGAATAGAAGTGATTTTGCTGATTTAAAAGGCATTCAGTTTTATAGCCCCGCTGAACATAGTTCCAAATTGTTTTCCAGAATGGTTGAACTAGCTCACAACTATACCAACAATGCACTAGCATCCTAATTTTTCCACTTCACCTCAAGCATTTGCCATTTTTAGCCTACCTAATAGTTGTAAAGTGATACCTCATAATTGTTTTAATTTGCATTTCTCTAATCAGTAGTGATTTAGAGCATTATTTTATGTGACTATTACTAATTTTGATATTTTCTGAAAGCATCCTGTTCATATCCTTTTATCATTTATCAACTGGAGAATGGAACTTATTATTTTTACAAATTTGGCTCAGTTACACACACACACACACACGTATATATATTTATACATATGTATGTAAAAATTAACGTTAATCAGTGAAATTAACTGTAAAATTTTTGTCTATATTTCTGTTTTTCTTTTAATATTTTGGCTATATTAGTTTTATTTGTGCATTTTTTTAATATCAGGTAACTGAAATGACCTATTTTACATCCTGTGATCCTCTCTATCCCTTCTTTGGTCATAAATTCTTTCCTTATTCAAAGATCTGACAGGTACATTTTTTTCCATGTTCCCTTAATTTACTTACAATTTCACTCTGTATGTCTAAATCTTTTCTGCCATTTTCAACTTATCTTGGTGTATAGTGTGAAATATTGGTCTATACTTAGGTTTTGCCAAATTACTAGTTTAGTTTTCCCATAGTGAATTTTTGCCCACAAAAGTTGGATCTTTGGGTTTATCAAATACTAGATTATTATGGTCATTTACTACTATGCTTTGTGTACCTAATCTACCCCAGTGATCCACCACTCTATTCTTTAGGCAGTACCAGATTATTATTACATTTACAATTTTGTAAAATATTTTGAAATTTGGAACTACGAGGCTACTTTCTTCAATATTTTTTCCATTGATTCCCTTGATATTTTTGGCCTTTTGTTCTTTCAGATGAATTTGTTATTTGTTCTAGACCTATACAGTAATTATTTGGTACTTTGGTATGGCACTGAATGAGCAAATTAACTTAGGTAGAATTTTCATTTTTACTCTATTGGCCCATTCTACACATGAGAAATTGATATATTTCCAACTGTTTAGATTTGTCTTTATTTATGTGAAGTATATTTTGTGATTGTGTTCATATAGTTGCTGTGTTTTTATTGGAAGGCAGACTCTCAAGTATTCTATAGTATCTGCAATTATTTTAAATGGAATTTCTCTCTCTACCTTTTCCTACTGGGTTTTATTGTTAGTATATGGAAATGCTGATGATTTATTTGTGCTTATTTTGTATCCTACAACTTTGCTGAAGCTGTTAATGTTTCAACTGTTTTTTTTTTTTTAGTTAATTCTCTAGGGTTCTCTAAATATACCATCCTATCATCGCAAAGAATGAAAATTTTTTAAAAATTTCTTCATGCCTATTTTTATTCCTTTAATTCTTTTTTTAAATCTTATTGCTATAGCTAAAATTTCTAGTAGAGTATTGAATAGTAGTGGTTATAATGAACATCTTAGTTTTGCTCCTGATCTTATCGAGAAGGCTCCAAGTTTATATCCATTATGAGTAATACTTCCTCTTGGTTTTAGATAGATACTACTTATCATTATAAGAAGCTTCTTTTATAGCTATGCTTTCTAGTGTTTTTAATAGGAATGGGTTCTATATTTTGTCAAAGGTTTTTTTTTTCTGAATCTATTGATATATCATAAGATTACTGTTGTTATTTCAATCATGGCCAATTGGTATGGTCAATTATGCTGATAGTTTTCCCAATATTGTACCAGGCCTTCATTCCTGGTATAAATTCCATCTATCATGGTATATGATCTTTGTGATATATCGCTATAGTCTCCTTGCTAGTATTTTATTTAAGTTTTTTGCTTCAATATACATTAAAGAAATTGGACTGTGGTTTTCATTTCTTTTTTTTTATTTTTGGCTCTCCTTGATTTATGTAATAAAACCTTATTTGTGTCATAAAAGCAATTTAGTAGGACTCCTTTGCCAATTTTTCTCAGATAGTTTATATAATATTGGGATTAAATGTTCCTTAGATGTTTGATAAAATCCATTTCTAAATCCATCTAGTGCTGGGGAATTTTTCTTATGACACCACTAATGTCTTGTTCAATTTTTTTTCTAAGATAGTGTTTTTTTTAGGTATTCTATTTCCTCTTCTGTTAATCTGAGTAGTTTATACTTTTATAAATATTCATCCATTTCACTTCAAGTGTCAATTTTACCGGTGAAGAATTGAGCAAAATAATTCCTAATTATTGCTTTAATTTAATCTTCATTGGTGTTTTATTTACCTTTTTTTTTATTTTTGATACTGGTAATTTGGTTTTCTTTTTTATTAAATGAATCAATAATTTATCAATTTTATTGAATTTTTTTTCATAGAACAATCTCCTAGTTTTGTTTATTGGCTTTCTTATCTCAAATTTTAATAATCTTTTCTTTGATTTTTCAGCATTTTCATTTTGATGTTTGATTTGGGGTTGGGGTTAATTTGTTTTTTTTCCTAGTTTTTTTTCTTAGTTGCATGCCCAATTCATTGACCTGTTCTCTCTCTCTCTCTCTCTCTCTCTCTCTCTCTCTCTCTCTCTCTCTCTCTCTCTCTCTCATTGACACGCACACATTTAAAGATGTAAATGTTCCCCTGGCTAATGCTTTGGCTACATCCCACAAATTTTGTAATGCTGTCTCATTGTTTTATGCTCTTTAATGAAATTATTGATTGCTTCTATGACTTGTTCTTTGGCCCACTCACTCTTTAGGATTAGATTATTAATTTTCTGATTAGCTTTTAATCTATGCTTCCATGGGCATTTACTGAATGTAATTTT
Source organism: Phalanger gymnotis (assembly GCA_028646595.1). Taxonomy (NCBI): domain Eukaryota; kingdom Metazoa; phylum Chordata; class Mammalia; order Diprotodontia; family Phalangeridae; genus Phalanger; species Phalanger gymnotis. Next base: position 10,987 of record JAQQSZ010006959.1, read on the forward strand.
TGTTGCCCTATGGTCTGTGTGCAATTCATATTTCTGCTTTTCCACATTTGGTTATGAGGTTTTTATGCCCTAATGCATGGTCAGTTTTTGAGAAGATATCACTTAGATTTGAGAAAAAGGTATATTCCTTTCTATTCTCCAGCATTCTATTGTACCTGAATTTTCTGAGATTCTATTCCTCTCTTTTAATTATTTCTTATTTATTTTTCTTTAGATTTGTCTAGCTCAGAGAAGGGAAAATTGCTGCCCCCTGCTATTATAGTTTTACTGTCTATCTCTTCTTGTACTTAACACTTAACTTTTAACAATTTGGATGCTATGCCATTTGGTGCATATATATTTAGAATTAATAGTAATTTGTTATCATAGATAACAATATTTACAAGATATAGTTTCCCTCGTATACCTTTTAATTAGGTCTATTTTTGCTTTTGCTTTTTTGACATCAGGACCCCTTCTTTTTTTTTTATTTCAACTGAAGCATAAATCATTCTGTTTCAGATCCTTATTTTAACTCTCTGTGTATCTCTCTGCTTCAGATGTGTTTCTTGTAAATAACATTTTGTAGGATTCCCGTTTTTAATGCATTCATATATCTACTTACATTTTATGGGTGAGTTCATCTCATTCACATCCACATTTATGATTACCGCCTGTGGATTTCCAAGGTGGAGTAAATTGTAACAAAGAAGTAGTTGCTGAGTAATGGTGCCAGAGGGAAGGATTAAAAATGTCTGTGGGTAGCCATGTGTATGCTGCCTCTTCCTCCTGGACTTTGCAATCTTTAGGAGGTATGAGGTTAGCCAACTTGGAAGAATATGCTCAGAGATATGGTTTCTTGAACACAAAGGTAGATTTTAATGAATGCTGGAAGATGAAATTTGTTACTAGTAGATGGATATTCTAGGGGACATGCATGGGAAAGGGAAGACAAAAGGGGAGAGAGACATGGAAAAAGAGTTTTTGCCTGGAGCAGTGCTTCTTAAACTTTTTTCCATTCTGGACCTCTTTAGCACTTCTTAAACTGTGGGTTGTGAGCACAGACTGTAGAGAGTTCTGAATTGATTGGATCTGCGGAGGAAGAAGTAGGACTTAGTGACTGTCATATGCAAAGGATACCAAATACAGCATGCTCCAAGAGTCTTACTGGATTTTCAAGCTTAAAATAGCACTAATATTTTGGCTGCTTTGTTCTCCTGGACCAATGTGTTAGGGGGAATGACAGAAGAGACAGCCAGCCTTGGAGAATATGTCCAGAGATAAGATGTCCTGAGGTCATATAAAGAATATAAAGAACTATATAGACTCACAAGTTCTAATTAGTTGGTATACAAGAGTTAGTGCTGTCCTTGACTCTGAGGCGTACCACTTTTCCTCCCTACAAATGATTTATTGTTAGGAAGTAATGGATTACTTACTTGACAGGAAGCCTAGCAACTGTTATAATCATCATCATGCATTTATGAAGTACTTAGAAAGTGAATAAGACACTGTATAAGAGTAATCAAGGTGGTACTCTTTGATGTTCTTCTCTTAAGTGTCTTTAATGATTCTTGCCTTTCAAATGTAATGGCAAGCAAAATGAAACTTTTCACTGTTCTTTGTTTGAATGGGGCAGATAAAGTGGGATCTTGTCTTGGAATGTTTCTCAGCACTAAGACAATCAGGAGTCATTGACTTGTATATAGTGGTACTAGGGATTAACTTTTGCACCCCCTAAATGGGATTTTTCACTGTTCTTTGCTTGAGTGCTTTTCAACACTGAGGTAATTAAGTGCCCCAGGGCCCTGATATGGGTATATAAGATCCAAGGTTGGTGTTTGACTTTGGGGGCACACTCATGGAAGGAGTGTTGAGAAGCTGGGCAAGCTGTAACTGCCCCCCAGCTTTGTAACCCAGATAGATTGGTGATTGGTGATTCTCTGGTAACTATGTATTGTGATTTGAATCTGGCAAAGTATGTTTGTTGATGTCTGTGATTTCTCTTTGTATTTGCCTTGAAGTTCAGGGAGCTGATCTTTTTCCTCTGAACTGTGAATGATATATGTATGTTTGATTAAATTGAGATTGTTAACCCCTTAAAGTTACTTTCCTTAGTAAAGCAGATCAAAAGATCCTGTGCTAGCAGCTTTCTTCTTGTTAGACTTGTGTCAGTCTTTCACCCCCACAACAGCTGCTAGCCGGTTTGTTGTTATACACCGTTTTTAATATTAGGGAGACAACAGGAGGAGAGATTTAAGATATAGTCACTGCCTTCAAAGAGTTTATGATTAGGGAATGAGGGATCATGGTGTTTTTGTAGCTGATATGTGTTGATCCCAGATATGGTTGGAATGGGTCCCCAAGGCAGACAGCACAATGGAGGAAGTCAATCAGAAACCATGTATTTGTTATATTTTTCAGAGTAAATCACTTGCTAAATGAGAGAATACTTCAAAACCTACTGGAAGTTTAAAATATA
>JAQQSZ010006960.1:0-13446 GCA_028646595.1 Phalanger gymnotis
ATAAGATACACAGGCAATGGGGCATAGAAATTTATCCTGCCCTACAAGAAAGAAATGGAAAAGGGGATGGGAGGGGAGTGGGGTGACAGAAGGGAGGGCTGACTGGGGAACAGGCCAACCAGAATATATGCCATCTTGGAGTGGGGGGGGGAGGATAGAAATGAGGAGAAAATTTGTAATTCAAACTCCTGTGAAAATCAGCGCTGAAAACTAAATATATTAAATAATAAACTCAAATGCAAAAAGTCCTTAATTAACTTAAAAGCCTTTGAAAGCCACTGGATAAATTGAAGTGATATTGTGCAGGATGCAAGTTCAGATTGCAGACACTTTGTTGTGCTCTGTGAAATTTGTATAAAAAGGCAAGCTAATTTGGAACCCAGGAATTTTAGTATTTCACTAGTTAGTGATATAAGCATCCAGCCAGTCTCTGAGAAAGAACCACTTGTAGGGCAGGAAAAGTATCCCAGCCTTGGCCTCGGTCTCCTTCCTTCAACCTTATGAAATTTGGAGGGTTTTGTACTATCCATAGTGGAATGCATTGCCTTGGGACATCATATGTTTTCCTTCTCTGGAGGTCTTCAAGGTTGTCAGACATGTTGTAGATGGAATTCTTTTTCAGCCTCTGTGGTACAGGATGACTGCTAATGATCTATTCAATACTTCTGAGTATCTGTAATTCTGCTAAAACAAGATAAATGGGTCATAGTAGGACTACCAATAAGCAACCAAGTGAAAAGAAGAAAATTCTTTTACAGTACATTTTGGCTTAATGAGTTCCATTTCGTAGTAGAAACGTGTGAGTGCTGAGGGTTATACCTTGTATCCAGGTTAAGAGTTGGTTATCTCTGATAAAGACATTAGGGCTGGATGCTTTTATAAAAGTATGAGAGGTAGTTAGGTGGTATAGTGGATGGAGAGCTGGTGATTTGATCCTGGGCAAGTCACTTAATCTCTGTTTGCCTCAGTTTCCTCATCTGTAAAATGAGGGTCATAATAGCACCCACCTCCCAGGGTTGTACATATATATATATGTATATATATATGTATGTGTGTACATGTATAGATATAGGTGTATATGTCTATGTACACATGTATATAAATATACATACACAAATAACAGCCAACATTTATGCAGTGCTTACTATGTTCTGGCTCTACAACCATTTCGTTTTGAACCTTGAAACAACCCTGAGAGATAGGTGCTATTATTATCCTTATTTTACAGATGAGGAAACTGAGGCAAACAGAAGTTAAGTGTCGAATGTGAGGCAGTCATTAGTGCTTATCTTCGGAGTTCATGGGGAGCTGGACCTGACATGATTGGCTACCCCTTTTGCACTTCCACCCCCCCCCAAGGTAGAGAGGCAATCTATGAAGACTGCCTCCATTTTTGATGCTGGAAATTCCTCAGGCTAAAGATGAACTATAGAGTGAGACTGTAATAAAGGGAGACTCTCTTGTCAGAGCAGCTTGAGTGTCCTTGAGTGACTAATAAAATGTGAAAAAGACATTTTTGGTAGGTTAGTTGTTAAGCATGTGACCTCACTTAAGGATTCAAAAGAACCCAAGGAGGCCAACGATATTGGCTGACATGATATGCTAAGTTTTGTTGTTGTTGCCTACATCTTTGATTTTACCAGTATAGATTAGCTGCTAGTGTTGAAACTCTCACAGCCAATGTGGAAATTCCCTCCTAATATAGATCAGCATTTCCTCTATATCTAAGTTGTACAGACAGGGCATCTAGGTGGTGCAGTGGACAGAGCACTAGGCTTGGAATTAGGAAGACTCATCTTCATGAGTTCAAAATCTGGCCTCAGAAACTTTAGCTGTGTGACCCTGGGCAAGTTCCTTAACCCTATTTGCCTCAGTTTCCTCATCTGTAAAATGAGTTGGAGAAGAAAATGGCAAAGCACTCCAGCATCTCTGCCAAGAAAATCCCAGATTATGAAGAATTGAATACAACTGAACAACAATGAAGTTATAGAGACATAGAATTTTCTTGGGGCATTGAATGGACATAGCAGCTCCTGTGTGACAATGAACTTGAACTCAAGTCTTTCTGACTCTAAGGCTGGCCTTCTAACCACTGTGATACTCTGCTATTAAGGGTTGCAACAGTACATGAAATATGCTTTTTTACTTTTTGCACTTTTTTTTCAAATTGCCATCTCAGGAACATAATAATAACAACGGTTATCATACATATATAATATATGATATATATATATATACATATGTACATATACATACACAGTTAGCTTAGCATTTTCATAGCATTTTAAGGTTTGGAAAGTGCTTTATAAATATTGTCACATTTAATCCTTGTAATAACCCTAGATGCTATCTTACAGATGAAGAAACTGAGGCAGAGAGGTTAAGTGATAGCCAGAGGCTATCTTGTGAACATGATAGGCTGGATGTGGACATGTACTCAGGTCTTTCTGACCCCAATTCTAAATGCTCTAACCACTGTGTCACCTACTTATCTAACTCTAAAGGTATCTGACATCTCTAACCCAAGTAAATACTCCCCTTTCTCTGACCACCTCCTACCGTTCCAGAACATCTCTCAAAAAGGATAAGAGTTGTTTTCAGGTCCCAGATTTGCTAAACCCAGCCCTGCAACTGATACATCCCAACGCCCCAAACAGAAAATACTCTTCTTAAGAACACTTTACCAGTATCTTGAAACCATTATTCCCCTGGGTACTCAGGTGAATTTTGATGAATTTTATGAGGTCTTAGTTCAGAATGCCGTTCTAAATATATGCAGTGTGTTTCAAGTTTATCATAATTAAAAAAACCCATCAAATCTTTTATCTTGACAACTTAGCTGACAAAGCTAATGAGTGAATGACACATTGAAGGTTTGATATGATGTGATGAAAGCTCATAGTGAATTTAAGGAGGTTTTGAGTGTCATTTGTAAGCATAGTAAATAGTGCATTGACATGCCAGACATTAAGTGGAATTAGCACCTTGCCACTTTAGGTACCAATTTAAATGTGTAGCTAACTCTTAATTAGCTATGGCAATCTCTTTCTGTGTAGGGGCAGCATGGGTAATTGAAACCAGTAGATTTTTTAAAAAAAGAATCAGTCAGAGAGAGCAGTTTCAACCTCCTCCATCATGCAACCTTGTACCAGAGATGTTAAGAGGCAGCAAAGTCATATGATTGAGTTTTCCCTCCCTTACAATTATTTTTCCTGTTGGTTGAACATGCCAAGGAGCTATGAAATGACCAAAAAACAAGTAACATGACTAAAGAGAAATAGAAGGAAAAGCAAAGGGTTTTGATAATCAGCTCCTTAATAACTAAGGAGTTTACTATAATTATATTTCAACTTCCTAGGAATAGCTATGATAAAGATGCTACAAATGTTTGAAACTTCATTTAACACTTTCTTTTGGAGTGAGATTCAGTATAAAATTGTCTTGGATGCTTTTCAAGGTAGTTTGATTAGTCATGCATCGGATCTTGTTATAAGCTCTTTCCATTTTAAGGCAGCATATATACTTCAAAGGAAGTGATTATATTGGGTCATAGATCTAGAAGGGACCTCAGCGAGCATCAAATCCAACCTCCTCATTTCTCAAATGAGGAAAGTAAGGCCCACAGAGGTTAGGCAATTTGTTCAAGGTCACACAGGGAGAAATACCAGTGGCTGGATTTGAACTCAGGTCCTTTAACTCCACAGCTCATGTTTTTCCACTGTACCACACTGCTAACATGGGTATGCTCTCCATCAATGTAGGTCATAAACTTGTTTAGTAAACAGTTTTTATGAAATGCTGAGGCATGAAATTCAAAAATTCAAAAAACAAATGATCTAATATATAATATCTTGGTGACAAACCATTTCAGAGATGTTTATCCACATTTCTACTTATCTATTTGTGAATATTATATATATATATACATATGCATATATATATACATATACATCTGTCTATCTATACATATATATCTATAACTATATGTATACCTTAAGCTCTACTAAGATAAAATCTAGGACTTTGTTAGACAATGGTGGTAACACCAGAGACTTGAGAACTATGACCTAAAGAACAAATACTGGCAGGGGACAGTGGCTGAAAGAGCTATGTGCATGGGCCCAGCTATGAGATTATAGAAGTAACCCTAGGACCATCTAAACTAATTTTGGTTGGAGAGGTTCATCACCAGAATCTAGGCACCAGGCAGCTAGGTGGCCCAGTGAATGGAACACTGGGCCTGAAATCAGAAAAACTCATCTTCACGAGTTCAAATCTAGCCTCAGATACTTACTAGTTGTATGACCCTGGACAAGTCAATTACTCCTGTTTGCCTCAGTTGCCTCGTTTTTAAAATAAGCTAGTGAAGGAAATGGCAGGCCACTCCAGTATCTTTCCTAAGAAAATCCCAAATGGGGTCACAAAGACTGAAACATGACTGAAACTACCAAATAACAACAAAAACAAATTTTCTCCAGCTACACCCACTCTGTTGAGGTATTTGGGGAGGCATTTGATGTTCCTGGACAGCTTCAGCTTGAGATGTCTTTCAAAATGAATTCTTTCTATTTTTACTTTGTCTTCTAGTTCTAATATATCTGGCTGACCTTCTTGGATTATCTCTTGAATATGATATACCGGTTTTTCTTTGGTCATGGTTTTGAGAGATGATTCTTAAATTCTTAAATTATTTTTGTTGTTCCTGTCTTCCAAATCAGTTGTTTTTGATAGTAGGTAATATATTTTCTCCTGTTTTTAACATCTTTTGACTTTTTCCTAATATTTCTTATCTCATGGATTCACCGAGTTGTGGTTGCTTTATTTTTTTCATGGCAAAGTCTGGGTATGTTTTCTGCTTCTTGATTTAAACTACTGATTCTTCTTCCAATTTTTTTCCATCCAGAACTAGTTTTCTTCAGTCTTCTTTTTTTGTTCACTACCCCTATCATCCCCTCTGTGACTTTACCCTAATGTTCTGTATTGGGCCTTCTTTTCTCTCTTTTGGTGGTCTCATTAGCTTCCAAGGATTTAATTATCATCCCTATGCTGATGATTCCCAGATCTATATGTCTGACTCCTGCTCCTCTCCTGAGCTCCATTATCAGTCTGTTGATTTGGACATTTCAAAGTCAATGTCCCATAGGCATCTCAAATAGAACTTATCTTTTCCCTCTTCCCAAAATCATTTTTAAGTCCTTCTTATGAATTTTCCTTTTTTCAACAATTTCTGTTGAGGGCACCACCAGCCTTTTCACCTCCCAGGCTCACAATCTACGTGGTACCCTTAACCCCTCACTCTTTCGAGTAACATATCTGTTTAGTTACCAAATCTTTTCATTTTTGTCACCACCACATCTCTTGTAACCATCTCATCTATCTACTCTCATAGCCACCACTCTTATTCCTCTCCAGACTGTGCTGCTGAGTCATCCTCATGAGACTTTCTCCACAGTGCCATGGAAACCTCTTTTCTTTGGAAGCTCACTCTACCCCTGGTCTACTTCTTGCATTGGAAACAACCTCCATCCCTTTAGCTTTTCCCTCTGATTGGGTGGTTCTTTCCAGAACCTTCATTTTAAGAAGGAGGCAAGGGCCAATCATATCTTCTTTCCTCTCTAGATTTCATTGCTGCTCATCTCCAGAGATTTTCTCTACCCTGCCATGTTGTTGTTGTTTATTTGTTTCAGTTGTGTCTGACTCTTCGTGACCACATCTGGTGTTTTCTTGGCAAAGATACCAGAGTGGTTTATCATTTCCTTCTCCAAGTTGTTTTACAGATGAGAAAACCAAGGCAAACAGGGTTAAGTGACTTGCCCAGGGTCACATAGCTAGTAGGTGTCTGAGGCAAGTTTTGAACTCAGGTTTTCCTGACTCCAGGCCTGGCATTCTGTCCATTGTGCCATGCAGCTGCCTGCCCCTCTACTATGCCATTGAAACCTCTTCACTCTGGAAAGTTGACTTGGCTCCTGCACTACTTCTTACATTGGAGCCCCAGGTCACCCATGACTTTATTCCTCCTTAGCCTGCACTGCTGACTCATTGGACTTTCTCTATCTTTACCCCATAGGTAGTAATAACCTTCATCTGTTCATCTTCCACATGGCTGTCAAAATGACTTTCCTAGAGCACATGTTTAACTGTTGTACTCCCCATTCAATAAACTTCATTGGCTGCCTATTACCTTTAGCATAAAATATAAACTCCTCTATATGTCATTTAAAGTCCTTTACAACCTGACTCCAATGTACCACCTTAGCCATATGATCTGTTCTTCCCCTTCATGCACTCTGTGAGCCAGCCAAAAAAATGAGGCAAAGAATATCCTCTTTAACCTAGTCCAGAAAAAAAATCAAACTGAGACCTGCTAAAGACCTTAGCTCTAAAAGGCTAAGGTCCTCCACTGCATCTGGGGCCATCTCCATTTGTCCTGATATGCATCCGGCCACTGGACCCAGATGGCTCCAGAGGAGAAAGTGAAGCTAGTGACTTTGCACAGCTCTCCCTCACTTAAATCCAATTCACTTTCATGTCCTGGCATCACTTACATGATGTCATGGTCCTCTTCAAGAACAAAGTACAAATAACATTTATGAGCATATTGCCTTCCCACATCAGTCCAATTTGATCTCCTTGAGAACAAAGATTGTTTCACTTTTGTCTTTATATTAACTCCAGAGACCAACACTTTACCTAGCACCTAGTAGATGATTAATAAATGTTCATTGATTAATTGAACCGTTGGCTTTTGGGGTCCTATGTAATTCTGATATTCTATGATACTATGAAATCACAGATCCTTGAAGTAATCAAATATAAATATGTTGACTTACTAGAGGCAGCTGGTGGCAGAGTGGATAGAGCACTGGCCCTGGAATCTGGAAGATCTGAGGAGACATTTGGCATCGAATGTTTACTAATTTACTAATTATGTCATAGTGGGCAAGTCATTCAACCTCTTTTTGCCTCAGTTTCCTTAAATGTAAAATGGAGGTAATAATAACACCTACTTTGACAGACTGTTGTGAGGATCAAATGAAAAAATACTTGTAATAGTGCTTAGCATAGTGCCTGACACATAGTAGGTGCTATTTGTTGAGTCATTTTCCAGGCATATCTGACTGTTCGTGTCCCCATTTGGATTTTCTTGACAAAGATACTGGAGTGATTTGCCATTTCCTTCTCCATCTCATTTTACAGATGAGGAACTGAGGCAAACAGGTTGAAATGACTTGCCCAGCGTCACACAGCTAGTAAGGGTCTGAGGCTGGATTTGAACTTAGGAAGATGAGTCTTCCTGATTCCAGGTCTGGCACTGTATCCACTATATCACCTAGCTGCCCAGTGCGTGCTATATAAATGCTTATTCCCTTGATTTCCTCTCTTACCAAAGATATTTACCAGTATCATGAAAAATGCCTTATATGAGGTCAAAATAAAAAAAAAAGATTTCTCTTTCATACAGTCAAGATGTTCAATATTACCACCAATATAGTCAAAATTCTCAAAATGTTCTTATTTGCAGATGTCATTGTACTTAATTGCACTGAGCCATGATACATTACAAAGCCTTCTCAGAGAAATTCATAGTAATCTAAATGAGATTTGTCTGATCATTTACTGTGGAAAAACTAAGTGGATGAAAGATGTATATTGCTCAGATTATGACAAAGAAGGATGGGTAATCCAATGAATTAATCCATCATCATGTATGTTTTGCATAAATGCTCCAGACAGAAAATAAGCTGTCTTAACACTTGAATAGATCAGGATTGATTATGTTTAGGAAATTGCATAGTGCTTTTAATGATCTTATGCTGCATGCCACTGAAAAAATCCAGCTCTTTTGAATCAATATTTTCTCAGTGATGACATATGACCATGAATCATGGCACACAATACCTCAGAAGAAATAAAATTGTAAGTAATTCAAAAGGCAAAAGAAAGACACTCCTGTCAGTCCATTCCCAATGACTATTTAAAAGCTAGCAATGAATTAAAAGATGTAATACAGGATGTTTTTCAGCAGAAAAATAGGTGAACTAGTTACATAGGAAGAATGAGAGACAATATGTGTACAACCCGATTGGTACTTTCAAGACAAAAAGAAGAATAAAAAGAATGTCTTCGACACACACAATGGGAGGATTCTCCATGCAAGATAACAAGTCAGCAAGCATTTATTAAGCACCTACTATGTGGCAGGCACTGTGCTAAGCTCTGTGGATCCAAAGAAAATCGAGTCCCTGCTCCCGAGGAGTTCACAGTCTAATGGGGGAGAAAATAGGCCAACTACTACGTACAAACAAGATGTAGACAGGATACATTGGCGATAAGCTCAAAGGGAAGACATTTGCATTAAAGGGGGATCTGGAAAGACTTTTTATTGTATAAGGTAGGATTTTAGCTAGACTTTGAAGGAATCCAGGGAACCAGGAGGGGGAGATGAGGATGGAGAGAGTTATAAGCATAGAGGATAGCCAGTGAAAAGGCACCAAGTCTGGAAATGAGTGTTATATGTGAGCAACGGACATTAAGGAAGCTAGTATCACTGGATAGTAGCTTACATGGAGGGGTATAAATTGTAAGACACACACACATATATTCATACATATATAGTATATACATATAATGTGTGTGTCTGTAATTTTATAAATATATATATGAAGATATGTGTTATGTGTTTATATACATATGCAACATGAAAAGAACCATTTGTTATTCATTCATATCCAACTCTTCATGACCCCATCCGGGGTTTCCTTGGCAACGATACTGGAGTGGTTTGCCATTTCCTTCTCTAGCTATCATATAGAGAGGGAATTGAAGAAAACAGGGTTAAATGACTTATCTAGGGTTGTACAGCTACTAAGTCTTTGAGGATGGTTTTGAACTCAGGAAGATGAGTCTTCCTGCCTCCTGGGCCAGCACTCTATCCATTGCACCACCTAGCTCTGCCCTCAGAAGAGCTCTCTCTCTCTGTCTCTCTCTGTCTCTCTCTCTCTGTTTCTGTTTCTATCTCTGTCTCTCATATATATATATATATATGTATATATGTATGTGTGTATATATATATACATATATATATATACACACATACATATATACATACATATATATGCATACATACATATATATATATATGTGTGCGTGTATGTATATACACACACACATATGATTCATGACCTTGAGAATGACCATGAACATGCCTGAATGGTTTGGAATTGCAAAGTATGAAAAACTCTCTATGTAGAAAGCAAGAACCAGTACCCCCAATTCAATATAGAAGCAATTATATTCCAAAACCAGTAAGCCCACCCCAATGTAGTAACAAGGAAATTATAACACAGTATTATAGCAAGGAACCAGATCATCCTGTAACTTCCCCCTTGCTAGGGCCTTCCTGTAAACAATCACTCATGAATCCTAACTCTCTGCTCAACACTGTCTTCTGCAGCTCTGCTGACCCTGGTTCTCTCAATGTCTGTTCTTCAGTGCCCTCTTGATGTCTGCTGCCTCAACATCTTCCTCTCAGTCCTGCTGCTCTCAGTCCTGCTCCTCTTCAATTCTCTTCTTCTTCAGTTCTGTTCCTCTCCAATTCTGCTCTCTCCTTTCATACAGTCCTAGCTGGCATCTGATTGGCTAGAACTCAGGGCTCTGATTGACTGACATCATGATTGACTAGAACTCAGTACACATACCATTGGCTCTGGTCCTAGCAGCTCCCCTTAGGGTCCTGAGCCCTTCACACCCAAATGGAATTAGCACCTAGTAGGTAGGGGCTTTAGGCTTACTTACAAACAAAGATAAAATCAAGCTTTCCCACCTAGCCCTTCCCATCTAGCCCCACCCGAGGCCCATTGAATGGGTGGGGAAGATCTTCTATCACATTAATACTACAATATGAAAAACTGGAGATCATTTCAGAGGGAAGATATTTGCATTAAATGGGGATCAGGAAAGGCTTTTTTTTTTTTTTTGCAGAAGATTGGATTTTAGCTAAATCTGAAGGAAGCCAAAGAAGTCAGGAAGGGGAGATGAGGGAGGAGAGAGCTCCAAGCATGGGGGGCAGCTAGTGAAATAATACCAAGTCTAGAGATGAGTGTTGTACATGAGCAACAAAAAGCAAGGAGACTGTTAGATCTATACAGTTCTGTATCTATATCTATTTCTGGTTTTTTTCCGCTTGTGTCACTGATTAAAATGTGGACTCATTTAGGTCAGGAAGAGTGTTTCTGGCTTTCTTTGTATTCCTTGTGTTCAGCACAGTGCCTGACACCTGGAAAGCCTGTAATACATGCTTTCTGCCTGTATTACTGATGTATGAGCTTTGTTTTAGGACCTCTGCTTCACCAATATGTAGTTTCAGCATGCCCAATAGCCTCCTTTTAAAAAAGGTGCTAGACTTGAGATCTTGTGAAATTCCTAGAAGCAGACAGTCCTTTAAATTGTTCCTGTACCTCTAGGGAAAAATTTGGTTCAAAGAAATTATCACCACTAGAGAAATATTGAGTATGAGCAACTGATTAAAAAAAAATCTTCAAAAATGTTCCTTAAAACACACATGCCTATAATTTGCATAATGCCAAACTGTCACCTCTCTGACGCTCAAAACAGGTCCCCAGTTTGCTTGACTACAGAGGCAAAATAATGATAATTTTTTGGAGTCAAAAGGGACAGTGCTTCCTGGCTGTAGCCTTCCTCTTTCGTTGTTGTTATGGAGTGATTATGCAGCACGCTATATGCTATGCATGGAAAAAAACAAAGAACTCAGCTGATCCATCCAAATTTTCAAAATAGATTGTCAGTCCGTGACTCCAAATATTCATTTAATGACAGGTTTTATAGCACAATATAGTTTTCTTCCTACAGGGGAAGAAGTCAGGAAGGGGGTGAGCATTCCCCAGAGGGTATCCATTATCGCCATCCAGAAAGCAAGCTCACTAAACGGATGTTTTGTGCTATGCTTGGAAAATTATCAATGTCACCACTTTAGTGAGATCTAGTTTGTCTTGGGGGAAACTGGTGATTAGTTAACTGAGATACAGTAGGATATTTGAACAATATTTGCATCTTGGCTGGATCCCAAGTACTTGGCAGCAACTTTGGAAGTGATGGTTTTCGCATTAAAATTGATGTGTATATTTATGCTGTTGAAGAGTGTTAGGCTTCTCTAGACCTCCTTACTTTGGAATGAGGTGATCCACATATGGCTGGCACAAATCACTTCTTTTCTGTGATTTTTTTTCATGCATTCACTAGCCAAGAGTCCTACTATCATATATTTAGTTTAATGCATCTGCTTATATTTGTAACATGTTTTGCTTGGAATGTTGAACATTTCCATTTTGATTCTTTTCAAAAAAGGATGACAGCCAGAAACCTAAGCAGGTGCCATATGGGCAGCAGAAGTCAGATGACTGGAATGAAATCAAATCAAGTCAACAAATATTAATCAAGGGCCTACTTTGAACAAGGCCTTGTGCTAGGCTCTGTTTGGGCCATAAGCCATGGCCTCTGACCTCAAGATGCTTGTAATGTTGTCAGAGAAAGAAGTTAAGCATGTGTGAGGTCCTATCACAATGTCAGATTTAAATAGTCATTTCTAACAGTAGTGGGATAGCAGGAGCAAGGCGTGTCATTGTTTTCTAAGTAAATAGTTACACAGATAGTAAGTGCTCTAGGAGTTCTGGGGAGGGTTCTGGGATATTGTGAGGCTGGGAAGCGGAGGGGCATGGATATCTTATTTCTTGGGATGCAGGGGGAAAGGCAGAGAATTGCAGAAAGTGAGAACTGCATGGACACTTTGAGAGATCATCTGGTCTAACCCCTTTACTTTGTTGTCCTTGAGTCATTTCAGCTGTGTCTCCCTCTTTGTGACCTCATTTGGGGTTTTTGTTTCTTGTATAAATTTTTTTTTTTATTTTTAGTTTACAACATTCAGTTCCACAGGTTTTTGGGCTCTGAATTTTTTCTCCCTCCCTCTCCTCCCCGCTCCCCCCAAGACGGCATGAAATCCAAGGTAAGTTCTATATTTACCTTCGCATTGAACTTATTTACGTGGTGTCTAGTTGTAAAGAAGAATTATAACCAATGAAATGAACCATGAGAAAGAAGAAACAAAACCAAAAAAGAAGGACAAAAAAAGAGAGCAAATAGTTTGCCTCCATCTGCATTCAGACCCCATAATTCTTTCTCTGGATGTGCATTACATTTTCCATGATGAGTCTTTTGGGGCTGTCTTTGACCTTGCATTGATGAGAGGAGTCAGGTCTATCAAAGTTAGTCCCTACAGAAACCATGTGTCTGTAATTGTGTATATTGATCTCCTGGTTCTGCTCCCCTCACTCAGCATCAGTTCATATAAGTCATTCCAGGTTAAAATGAAATCTGTCTGTTCCTCATTTCTTATAGCACAGTAGTATTCCATTACATTCATGGCGTTTTGTTGACAAAGATATTGGAGTGGCTTGCTACTTCCTTCTCCAGCTCATTTGACAAAAGAGGAAACTGAGGCAAACAGGGTTAAGTGACTTGCCCAGGGTCACATAGCTAGGAAGGGTCTGAGGCCAGATTTAAACTAAGGACGATGAGACTTCCTGGCTCCAGACCCTGCATTATATCCACTGCTCCACCTAGTTTACTTAGTCCCTCACTTTACAGACAGGGAAAAATAAAGTCCTGAGAGGTTATGGGACATGGTTATTAATCCCCCTCTCTAGCTCTCACTGTTGCAGTAACAGCTAAGGGCTGTGGTTGATTGCACTGCCATTTCTGTTAGTGATTTATAGGCACCAAGGTGTTGGAAGACAGCAGATGTGGGTGTGGTTTGGTATAATAGTGGTAGATGTAGACTGTTGTTTGGGGCATAGAATAAAGGAGTAGATGGTGTATTACTTGTTGTGGAGAGCACATTTGGTCAGAGACTGGGGAATGCAGGGGAGATGGACAGGTGGTCATGGGTGGGCTGCTGCAACATGCCAAGTTTTGGTCATCTGTGGTGTTAATCTTGGGTCATCTCCTCTTGTATTATCACTGGGGTGGGTGGATATATTTGTGGTTTGTACTGCTCTAGCATCCCCACGCAGCTTGTGCCAGTGTGGGAAACAAGCAATGAGGAAGCTATGAATACATATCCAAGATAGAACGACATACCAGAATTGACCCAGCTGGATGTTCTCCCAGCTTCCTTCCACTAGAGAAGGGCATGATAAGGGTAAGAGGGGAGGCACAACGAAACAGGTATCATTGTTTAAGGCTTATGGAAACTGAATGAAGGTTGAATTTGGAATGAAAACATGATTTCAAAGCTTAACTCTGGCACATAATAATAATGATAATAATGATTGGTGATAGCTAGGGGCAGCTAAGTGGCAAAGTGGATAGAGAACTGGGCCTGGAGTCAGGAAGACTCATCTTCCTGAGTTCAAATCCAGTCTCAGACATTTC
>JAQQSZ010006961.1:0-13446 GCA_028646595.1 Phalanger gymnotis
ATCTCACATGAAAGAGGCAAGAAAGAGCTATTACAATGGAGGGGAAGAGGGGAGAGGTAAGAGGAAATAAGTGAGCCTTGCTCTCATCAGATTTGGCTTAAAGAAGGAATAATATACACACTCAGTTGAGTATAGAAAGCTATCTTACCCTACAGGGGGGAAGGGGATAAGAGAGGGGAGATAATAGAAGGGATGGCAGATTAGAGGAAGGGGCAATCGGAAGCAAACACTTTTGTGGAGGGAGAGATCAAAGGTGAGAATAGAATAAATAGAAGGCAGGACAGGATAGAGAGTAATATAGTTAGTCTTTCACAACCTGATGGTTATGGAAGTGTTTTGCATGACTACACATGTATAACCTATATGGAATTGCTTGATTTCTCAAGGAGGGTGGGTGGGGAGGGAGGAAGGGAGAGAATAAAATGAATGTTGAAAATTGTTTTTACATGCAACTGGGAAATAAGATATACAGGCAATGGGGTATAGAAATCTATCTTACCTTACAGGAAAACAGAAGGCAAGGGGATAAGAGAAGGGGGTAGGGAGTAATAGAAGGGAGGCAGATTGGAGGAAGGGGTTATTAAAATACATGCTGTCCTGGGGTGGGGGGAGGGGAGAGACAAGAAGAAAACTTGGAATTCAGAATCTTGTGGAAGTGAATGCTGAAAGCTGAAAATAAATTTATATATTTTTAAAAAAGAGTAAGATGTGGTCCCTATTTGTTGTAGGCATGGCTTTAAAGTAGGGCTCTTGGTTCAAGCTCAATTTTGGCATGTAATATGTCAGGAGCCATTGAACAAAAGATTACTTTGCTCTAACACAACAAGGATATACAGCAAAGAGATAATGATACAACTTCCCTAGACTCAGCCTACCTTATCAGCTGGAAATGATCTTTATGTCATCAGAGTTTGACTCAGTATTCTCAAGTACCTACCAAATCTGGGACCTTTTATGGCCCTACATTAGGAAGTTGTATCAAGGAAGCTGAGGCCAATTAGATTGGAGGGGAGTGGTTAGGGATGAGGAAGTTGAGTTAGGGAAGTCAGAGAAATAATGTCAGGATTTTCCTGTCCTCTTAGAACTTAGCATTCAGTAGGGAAGATGTCATTCAATTGTTTTTCAGTCTGATTCTTTGTAAACCCAACTGGGGTTTTCTTGGCAAAGATACTGGAGTGGTTTACCACTGCCTTCTCTGGTTCATTTTACAGATGAGAAACTGAGGCAACCATGGTTAAGTGACTTGCCTGAGGTCACACAGCTAGTAAATGTCTAAAGCCAGATTTGAATTCAGGAAGATGAATCTTCCTTACTCCAAACCTGGCACTCTATCCTCTGTACCACATAGCTGCTTCCTGTCTTCAGAAAGGATGATATGTGTGTGTGTGTGTGTGTGTGTGTATGTATACATATACATATATACATGTACATACATATATATATATATGTATAACTATAGTGAAAGGGTGTATTCAATAAGTACATAGGGAAAATAGGAATAAAGAACTATGAGAGTTCAGAGGAAGAAGCCACTTCAAGTGAGGTACCCGGGGGAAATGTCATGGCAAAGATAACATTTAAGCTGGGTTTTGAAGGGGTGACTAGGATATTAATAGTTGGAGAGAGTCATTACAGGTCTAGAGAAAAACACAACTAATTTGTTCTGGGAAATGGTAAATGATCCAGGATGGCAAGGGCTGGTGATTCAAGGACATTGGCTCAAAAAACGTGACTCTTCATTAGTAGTCAATTCAAAACAGGATCTTGAATGGAGCTAGGGGATGGATTCCAGTAGAACTATCCATTCTATTGCCCTTTTCATTCACTCAAACCAAGTATCCCATTTTATCTTGCCTCTTTAACTTCTTATTCCTTTTAACAAGTCTTTGCGAAGGGGACTACCATGAAATAAAACTGGTAACCTAGGTTAGAGTTACAAAATGAGGAGTTTTGAATTCTAGGCTAAGAAGTTTGCAACTTATGATATATGTAATGGGAAGCCATTGTAGTTTTTGGAACAAGAGATTGGTTGATCAGAGCTTTGATTTAGGAAGATTAATCTGGCAACAATTTGTGGAATGGCCTGATGTAGGGCGGTGGTGGACAGAATAGAAAGGAAGGAATTGTGAATGTTTTAAGATTATCAGAACTTGGAGAATGAAAAAGGAGGGGAATAGAATAAATAACATACATGGGCTTAGCTTTGGAAAGGGGAAACTCATTTATCTCTGATATAGTGGGGAAGGAGCAGCAGATTGGTAAAGGTACAGTGAGTGACTGAAGGGTGGATATCAGTACAGTCAGTTCTGCTATTGCCCAACATATGTGTTCCTACAAATCACCATATTACACAAAAGCTAGGAATAAAAATCTCAAAGCTTATGAGAAAAATGGGATTAGGGACACAAAACTCAAAAGTATCACCAGTGACACATTAAACAAAAAGATAGCAACCTAATAAAAACAGTATAGTTTTCTACAAGTTAATTGGTTAAGCAGTACATAAGTACTACAATGAATAGTGGCAATGTCAATAGATTCAGGCTGCTTCTCAGCTTATATCAGTGTTCTAGCCCTGAGTTGATAAAGTTGATGGCTATGGGTGAAAGGGCAGCATTGGGGCCAGGGCTGTTGGTGGGGATGTGAGCAGTGTGGATGCAGATCAACCCTCCTCTGCCCATAGCTCCTACTGCCCCAAGAGATATACAGCAGAGGATATACAATAAATATGTCACTTTGCCTTGAAAAAGGTCTTAAGGTGGCTTGTGGAAGTGGGCAAGGAAAAGGATGCAGCTTGTGAGTTATCGTGAAGTGTTGTTTTCCAACCTTGCAGGATTGTACGTGAGGTGAACTGAGGTAGCTGGTGGATGTTTGAAGTATGTGCCTGGGTGTGCTTTGTGCTTTGTTCAGCTGGGTGTAGTTGTCTGTTTCTCCTTGACAAAATCACACATAAGTAAATGTGAAATTCAAGGTTTACTCAAACATAAGTAAATGGGAAATTCAAGGTATACTCAAACATAAGTAAATGGGAAATTCAAGATATGCTCAAACTGTTACTTAATATATCAACTGTATTGGAACCAAGTTCCATTTTTAAAACAAACATTATAGTAGAATTGACTGAACTTATTTATTCAGGATCAAATGAAATGTTATTTATCCAAGTTCTTTGAAAATGGAAAATAATTATTATTCTTAATAATAATATAAGGCATTATTATTAATTAAATGACAGCCTCTTCTTGTAAGGGAATTATAATCTACTGGGGGCAGATAAGATATGTAACAATTAAGGAACAAAGACAGACTATCAGAGCACAGTTATGATTATATTATTTCTGTGCTCTATTAGGTACTCAAAGGTCTACTTCCTATTATCAGAACATACCCTGTACTTTTCCATCTCTATGTCTCTGCTCACAGTATTGACTCTTTGTTGAATGCTACTTCTCTTCATTTTCTTATTTTATAATTTTTCCTGTCCATCATGGACAAATGTAAATGGTACATGCGGCATGAACTTTCTCTGACCTTCCTCCTCAAACTCTGTATACTCAGGTCACCATCTTATTAGGGTAATGAGATTAATTAATATCAAACTCAAATAAATAATAAAATAAGCTATGGTCTGCATAGATACAACTCCAACTTAGCCTATTTACATAAACTATTGGTAGTAACAAAACAACACAGATGATTACCATTTCCTAAGGAAGTTTAGTTGATGTAAAATTTCCTTACTTCCTTACTTATTTCCTTACTACAGCAGCCAAGGGTAACAGCAGTTTGGAATTTGATTTCATTTGTAAGCTGTTATAAAGGAGGATAATGGGATGTTATGAAAAGTATCACCACATAAAATATAAAAAAAAACATTTAGGTAAAATATGTTGTAAAAAGCTTAGCAACTCAACTAAGCAAACCGTTCTCAAGGGCACTTGATAAAACTAAAAGAATGGTAAGAAACAAAAACATGGAAAAGATTCGTAAACATTATTTTTTTTCATTTATTCTTTTCTCCTTTTAGTCAAATCACAATTTGGCTGTGAAAACCAACGTCCTAAGTAAGATCCATAATAAAATCCCAAAGAAGTTCTCCAACTATGAAGAATGATAAACCAAGCAGGCAGAAAATTATCAACTGCCAACCCATCAGTCAACTAGTATTAAGCACCTAGTACAGGTCATGTACTTTGATAAGTACTGAGAATACAAGTACAAAGAATTAAACTATCACTATATTCTACTGGAGGAGGTAAGTACATATAAAATACATGCAGCAAGGAGAGAGGAAATTTGTGGAAGACTTTGTAGGATAAGACAGAAAGAATAAGGATTTTTCTTGATCTCAGCTATAGTAGCGAGTACGGCGTGAACCCAGATAGTTGAATTATATGCAATACCTCCTCAGCCAGGTAATGACTTCTGCTTAAACTTTGCCTGATGAGCTCCTTTATTTGATACCAACTACTTGTGAGCCCTGTGTGGTCCTTTGCACTGGAGAGTAAGGGTAATTTGAATAGACGGAACTAATCTAGTTTGCTTATTACAGTCTATGTCCAGATCAAGCCAATGATGCCAGAAGTCTCCCACACATGTGATGTCCCACTGGGATTTTGCATAGAGTAAGGAGTCCCACAGATGCTGAGACATAAATTTCTGCACTGCATATTTATCATCATCAGTAAGAAGTTATTTTTGCTATCATGTTGTTTTTATGGTGCTGATGCTCCCATGGTATGAATGTAGAATTTTACAAATCTCTGCCACTTTCTCATGTTTTCATTTACTTCAGAAAGTCTGTGAATTCTTATTAGTTTTTGAATGAAAGCTTCACAAGTTTCAGAATTCTCTCTCATTCTGTCTCATCATTCTCTCTTTTCCTTCCTTCATAATTACCTTCCTATGTACCCATTTATCTGACATGCTTTTCCTTGATTATTGCTCTATTGAATTTGTTAGATTGTAAATAAAATGCAAAAGAACAATCATTTCAAATATTTGTGACTATTAAAATTATACTATCAGATCAGTCTAATCCTAATCTATTCTTAAAATAATTCTCTACAAATGTTGCTCAGGATTCCTTGGTCCCATTGAGTAGTGGCAGAGTTTCCAACGTAAGAGTAAATGTAGAATCTATATCTATATATTCTTTTTTTTCAATCTACCACAACTCTCTTCCCCATAAGTATAGATTAGAATTTCTTTATTACAGTCCTCCAACAATGCCTCATCCAGTTCATCTCAGCACTTAGCATGGTGCATGGCATATAGTAAGAACTTAATAACTGTTTATTGATGGACCAAATTATCCAGTGAAGCACAAACTCTAGCAGGTCCTACCAAACAGGAAAGTCTTTGTGCATGATGTCAATAATGGGCTATTGACCCATTACCAAATTAAGTAATAGCCAGAAGATTGGCCCCAGATGATGAATATTTTTGGCTGTAGCCATTATGAGGCCATCTACTAAGATATGGAGAAGTTCAAATGGGCATCAGTAGAGTGAGGGCCCATACCTACAAAATCACAGAAGACTCTTTGGAAATATCAGATGAAATAAAAGTAGGCAGTGGCAGTATTTGAACAAAGTTTAAAATTTCAGGTAGCCATGCTAATGCTAAAAACTAATTACACCCTCTGAAAGAGGAGTATTTTTAGATCCTAAGGCTTGGTATGTAGTGTTCACATAGAGCTCATAAAAGAGTTTGAAAAGGTTACACAGTTCTTAAAAAGTTAAAAAGCCATTCTCTCCTTGAACAGGGGAACAAACATTACCTCCAACTAACTCTGTGAGAGGAAGAGCTTATACTCCATTTGCATACAGATGAATATGGCAGTCATTCTGTTTTGTTTCTAGAATTATGATAGTGACATGCAGCAGCTTTGGAAACCAAGACAACAGAGTTTGCCTTTTCCCTGCTATTTATTTTGTTCATCTTTGATAGGCTTGGGGAGAACAGTTGTCAGACATTTTCCTCATCCAAGTCATCAGAAAACCTTTTACACATTTCTTCTGGCAATGTCTAATTTTCTGCGGGCTCAGAGTAATCAGTTTGAATTGATTTTCTTTATTGGGCTCATGCAATGACTCTTTCCCACCCTCTACCTCCTCACCTGCCTAAGAGCAAAATATTTTAAAACTTTTGTAGTCTTCCTTAGAGATGAGGTATTTGTGCTTCCACAATCTGCAATGTACTCTGCCCAAATATTAGGAGAACAATAAAGTGTGGATGATGAAGTATCTGTATTTACATTTGTATTTACAGATTTTACCTCGCTTCAAAGTAAAAGGAATAGAAAGCATTCAAATCACCAAGGAGCATTTTTGACCAAGTATGTTTACTTTCCCCATGGTATATTTTTATTCTCATGTGCAAGAAGGTGAGTTGAATTGGACTTACTATAATGAGCCAAGTGGCATTATTAAAAAGATGGCCAAAACAAAATTAACAATGGCTAACATTATAGAAACTGCAACTGTCAGCACAAGGCATTAGAGGAATTGTAATAGATTAGAAAAAATAGCTACTTAAGGCAACCAGCCATTAATCTTGTCTTAACAGGGACATTCAGTACAGGTTTGGTACAGTGAGATTTGATTCACAAATCATTTATGCCCCACTTACTTTCAAAATTCACGCAATTTTTGTGATTAAAAATGCATTTATATTAGCTGCCACCTCCCCCCCCCTTTACATACAATTACCAAAAACCTCATTTTTGTCATTGGGAATTGTACTATAAACAGAATGGGAAGAGTCAGTTACATAGACTTTTTTTTGGTGATGAGAGACTGGTGTGTAAAAGAATTAAACTGTAGTTTAAATTAGATAAAAAGTATATGTTAGGGAAGAATATAAGGGGTAAGGGCTATAAAAAAGGAATATTCATCTATAGACATCTTAGTGAAAAAATGCTGTTCTCTTGAAAGAACAAAATGAGTTTAGCTGAAAATTACACTCTACCTGAATTTATTCATTACTTAATATTTTTTACATTGTTTATGTTATCAACTTCTAGGGAGCACCCCAAAGTCCATAATGAGATAACTGTTGACATTTCTAGACTTTCCATTTAATTTCCATTTACACTGTATATAGCTTATATGTATAATTTTTTCCACGTTCTCTCCTCAATTAAAATGTGAACTCCCTATATTTCTAGCACTTAACAAGTGCTTAATAAATGTTTGATGACTGACTGACTTAGGAGACCTTTAGCTTACTGAAAACATGCTGGATCTTCTCTACCATGACTACACTAGGCTGATGACACAACTCTAATGGGGCACTGTGGTGTAGTGGAAAGATAGTTGTCCAAATATTTGAATACACAGCTTTCATACCTGTCCTCCTGCTGCCTCCAACCAAATCTTAGCTTCTCCTGTCTAAACATCTCTTGCCCCTTCAAATGATCCTGATATAGCATTATTTCAAGGCCCTTCATCTTCCTGGAATGTCCTCCTCCGGATGTTCTCCAATTTATCAATACCTTCATAGAAATAACGCATTCAGAATGGAACACGGTACTCCAGATGTGGACTAACACAACCAGCTTCAGTCTCCTATATGTGTTGTCTTATCATTTTAGAATGTGAACTCCTTGAGTCCAGAGACTGTCTTGCTTTGCTATTCATATTTTCAGCACTAATAATAGTGCTTTATACATATTAAAGGTTTGTCTTCTTCCTTCCTTCGCTCCTTCATTCATTCACTCCTTCATCAGTTCCTTTGTTTATTTGTTTGCTCATTCCTTCTTTCTCTCCCTCCTTCCTTCTTTCCTTCCTTTCATTTGGTCTTTCACATGTGGATGGACAGGCCAAAATCCTTCAAGTGATTACAAGTTTTTTTTTTTCTTCTAGGAGGTTCTGCAATGTCCTGGGGCTTGATGCAATTAACACAATGTCTTCAGCAAACAGAATTCACCATTCTCTACTTGAACACTGTGCTGAATCTCCTCCATCCCAGTGGTGAATAGTTTTGAGGAAAGTGCATCTTCCTATTTCATGGCTCACATGATCCTTATTACCAGAGAATCATTGGACAGTTTTATTTATGTTGTTACATCTTCCAAAGAATCTTGAGGTGCGTAGCTTGTTGTAAAAGAGCCTGAAGATGGAATTTTGTTTTGTGAAGTTAAGTCCTTTTTTAAAAAAATCAACAATAAACAAAATGATAGTATTTACATATTGTTTCAAATTTTTCAAGGTGTTTTCAAATATTATACTATTTTGTTCTCAACAACCCTGTAAGATACGTGCTTTTGTTATCCCTACTTCATAGATGAGGTCAAGTGATGAGTATCACACACCAGGTAAGTGTCTGAGGCCAGATCTGAACTCAAACATTGCTGACTCCAGCCACAGTGCTCTATCCATTGTGCCACTTAGACGACTAGGATTTTAGATAGAATCTTAGCTGGGGACCTTACAGAAGTTAGGAGATAGAGATGAAGAGGAAGATAATTCCAGGCATGGGGAATAGTCAGTGAAATTGCTGAGAATCAGGAGATGGAGTACATGCTCGAGGATCAGGAAGGAGGCCAATGTTATTGGAGTAAGATGGAAGGGAGAACACTTGGAAGGGATAAGATGTAAGAAGACTGAAAAGGTAGGAAAGGAAATAAATACAATGCATATTTTTGGAGGAGCCTATTGGCATCTGGGGAATCAGGAAAGGCCTCATGTAGATAGTGCTTAAGCTGAGCTTTCAATGAAATTAAATTCCAGGAGGTAAAGGAGAAGAGGCAGCACATTCTGGGTATTGGGAATGGCCTGTAGAAAGGCGGAGGTGGGAGATGAAATTATGTATGTGAGTATCCACAAAAATGCCAGTTTGAGTGGACAGCAGAGCGCTCGAACAGGAATAGTACATTATAAGCCTAGAAAGCTAAATTTGAGTGAAAGCATCAGTACAAGACGATAAACTCGTTAGTCCTGGGATCTGTTACTCTACATGAAGCCTAAATTCATATTGATTCTTTTTGTCTCTCACGTTCCATTATTGATTCATATTGAACTTGTAGTTCTCTAACCCCGTAGATCTTTTTCACAACCATTATTGTCTAGCTATTTTTTTTTTACCATCTTGTATATGGGAAGTTGATTTCTTGAGCTAAGCATAAAACTTCATATTTTCTCTAATAAAATTCATTTTTACTAGATTCAGATCAAAATTCTAATCTGTTGAGATCTGTCTGGATTCAATTTCTACCTTCTCTTATATTAAATATCCCTCCTAACTCCATATCATCTGCAAGTAAAAGAAACTTGATATTTGTGCCTTTAGTCCTTGGTAATGATGTTGGAAAACACAATGGCAAGCATGAATCCCTGGTACGCTTCAATGGAGACATTCTTCCAAGGTGGCAATGAGCCATTAATGCCTATTTTGTATGTATTTTATATATCCTTACAAATGTACACATTGCTTCCCTTGATACAATGTTGTCGTTACTATCATTCATCTTTTGTTCTTGAAGAGCACCAGTGACATCAAGGAGGTGAAATCTTGACTTGTGTATGAATTGAAGTGAGGTAGGGCTGGGTAAAGTTAGCCTCACTCCCTCCTTCAGAATTATTGAAGTCCAGTGGTAAGACATAAGTCAAGATGACTGGCAATGTTACCTTCTTGAAGGAAGAGAGTTTTTCATTTTTTCCCCTTCATTTGATTGTAAGCTCCTCTACTAGATTGTAAGCTCTTTGAGGGTAGGGCTGATTTTTTAAAACACTTTTTGTACCCCCAGCACTTAGCACTGTGCCCGGCACATAGTGGCCCTTAATAAATGTTTCTTGATTGGTTTTATCTTAAGATTTCCAGAACCTAGCAGAGTGCCTGGTACATAATAGGTGCCTAATAAATGCTTGTTGTTTGAGTGACTGAGTAGACATTTGGGTCCATACATTCAAACAGATCTGAATCCATTAAGCTCTGTAATTGTCTGAAATGTATTTCCCCAGGAAAGAATTTGTCCAATTCTTAAAAAAATTCTCAGTAAACTGTATCTACAATATTAACCTGACCTAGCAGTCTGGTAACCTTTTCAAAGAAAAATATGATATTCTATCATGATCTGTCCTTGATGAATCTGCATGATTATCATTGTTTATAATTGTTGATTCCTTTTATATGGTAACTAACACTAATCCTTTTATAAATCCTGGAATTTTGCCAGGAATCAAAGTTTGAACTCACTGGTTTATAATTTTCAGACTCCATTCTCTTTCCTTTTATTAAAATCAAGATGTTTGCCTTTTGACAGCATTGTGGAACATCTCTGAGTCTCTGAAATCTTTCAAGGATTAATGACAGTATCTTTGCAATGACTTGGTAATTTGGTTGAGGGGAATCTATTCTGACTACAATTATTCTACTATGGTTGTTTGAAATAAGTCAAGAACATTTTGTCTCTTATTTCTTGGAGCCAGGTGTGTTTTTTTCTGGTTAAATTTAAGAAACAAAATTATAATACATTTGATAAAGATAAGGAAGTCATATGTGCCATGTTATGTAGGGCTATGCTGTTTTTTTTGGGGAGAGTAGAATTATTAAAGCTTCAAGGTGTTTTCTATGGTAAAATGAAGCTTATCAATGTGATTTGGGTAACAGAGATACTCTTGACAATATGGAGAAGTCTATAGAAAAACTCAGATAAATATTAGATCTGGCAGCAGAAATTAGTGATCAAGGTAGAAGGAATATTTCTCTTGTCTTCCAAATACTTCTTTGAGTGTCAGATATGTTAAGAAGGATGAATACATGAACCTGGACCTAATATTTTTAGTCATGTCAAGTTTTGCTTTTGAAGAATGCTTGGTTTGCACATTTGGTTAAGATGACCATGTTCTGGTTTACTTCTGCTGGAAGTGAGCATGCATTCAGTGGGTATGATATTGGCTATATCTTACTGCCTTGAAGTAATACTTCTTCTCCAGTGTAAATTGAGTATCATATCCTAAGTGCTCACACTATTTTTTGTAGTAGCAAAGAACTGGAAACTAAAGGAAGTATCCATTATTTGGAGAATGGCTATACAAATTATCACACAGGAATGTAATAGAATATTATTATGCCATAAGAAATGCTGAAAAGCATGGTTTCAGGGAAACTTGTACAAATTGTTGGAAAATGAAGTGAAAAGAATCAGGAGAACAATGTATAAAATAACAACTTTGTAAAAGTATTCAACTTTCAAAGCCATAATAACTCTGATCAATGCCATGACCAACAATGATTTGGGAGAACTGATCATGAAGTATGCTACCTCCTGATATAGAATTGATAGATTCAGGGTGCAAAAAAAGACATTTATTTTTTGGACATGGACAATATAAAAATTTGTTTTGCTTAATTATGCATTCATTGATGGGAAGGAAAAAAAGTTAATTTTGTCAGTTGGAAAATTGGAAAAATAAAATTTTAATTTAAAAAAGAACTTGAATTTCAGCACATGCTATCTAGGAAACAATTTAAAAAATAAGTATTGAGGGGATATTATCTATTGCTCTATTTTCTGAGCTGATGGGCAGAGTTTGTATAATGAAACTATAATCTGGAATTATCATGTTCATGTTGAACCAAACACTCTAGACTCTCAATTCACCAGCCTCCTTGGCTCCCATGGCCTGTGGTTTTACCTTATCTCAGCCACTCATTGGGATGGCCACATTTTAGGTGTTACCATTACCTACAATTGCATTATTTTCATGATCTTGAGCTCTTTAATTCCTTCCTTTGATCATCAGCCCCTATGTCTGTTTCACCTCTCCTGATTCTTTGTCCTTAGTGTAACCTTAACCCCTTCTGCCCTCCCTATTCTCTCAATTTATCAATCCTATTCTAGCCTCAATTTCTTCCATTCTGTTTAGACCCTAAGGTTTATTCTTGAATCACTTGCTTGCTTTTTCTGTTGCTGTTCATGATTTACCGAACTCAACTCTGGATTAGTCCTACCCTCAACCTTTTCTGCTCCTGCTTATGTTCTGTTGAACACTAGAAAGTGAATCACCTTGGCAACTAGGTTCACTACAAACACACTCAGTGCCTGCCACAATGTCTAGCACATACTAGGTCCTTTGTAAGTTAGGTGAGGCAGATTGTACGGTGAAAAGAGTATGAGATTTAGTGTCAAATGATGTGTGGGTTCAAATCCCAACACTGCCAAGTTACTTGACTTTGGGTACATAACTGGTCAGCTAGGTGGTGCAATGGAGAGAGCACTGGGCTTAGAATCAGGAAGACTCATCTTCATGAGTTCAAATCCAGCCTTACTCCCTCAGTAGCTGTGTGACCATTGGCAAGCCACTTATCCCTGTTTGCCTCTGTTGCCTCACCTGTAAAATGAGCCAGAGAAGGAAATGACAAACTACTCCAAACTACTCTGCCAATGAAACTCCCAAAAAAAGGAGTCAGGAAGAGTTGGGCATCATTAAACAACAACAAACAAGTAATTTAACTTCTCTGGGG
This sequence comes from Phalanger gymnotis, assembly GCA_028646595.1. Taxonomy (NCBI): domain Eukaryota; kingdom Metazoa; phylum Chordata; class Mammalia; order Diprotodontia; family Phalangeridae; genus Phalanger; species Phalanger gymnotis. The sequence goes on from JAQQSZ010006961.1 coordinate 12,472, forward strand.
TTCAGTTCTCTCATCTGTAAGACAAAAACATTAGTATAGATGAACCTTAATGTCCTTTCCAGCTCTAAATCTATAATTCTATGATCCTAAATGCCCTTTGAATGGAGTTGAAAACTAATCTTGAAAACAGTCACCAAGTGAAAAGTGTGAGAAGGTAATAGAGGACACTAAGATAGTTCTATTACATCACTCTTCTTTTGGTTCGCCACCCAGGCTGATCTATTTGGTCATTCTCTTTGAAACAAGCATATTTCTAGAATTTTTTGTAGTGACATGTGTGATAATCTCCCTCACTTCCCTTTTGTATCTTAGATTTTTAGGCACAATCCCTCTAGTACTATATTTTCATTGCATGGTTTAAATATATTTTCACTGTATTTCTTTTTTTTTTTTAAATTGAACTTTATTTTATTTTCAGAGCCAAATTCTCTTCTCCTCCCCCAACCCCATGAGAAAGCAAGAAAAACAGACCCTGTTACAAACTTACAGAGTCAAACAAAACACATTTTTGGCAAGAGTTCTTCACCTTTTTTGTGTGTCCTGGACCCCTTTGACCATCTCAGGAAGCCTGGGGCATTCTTCTCAGAATCACCTTTGTAAATAATTGAAGGAAACACTAAATTTCAATTATTCAAATTATTCAATTCAAATTATTCAAATATAATTTTTTTCTCATCCAACTTTACAAACCCCCTGAAATCTATCCCCAAATTCCAGGATAAGAAACCCTGAATTAAGGGGTATCAAGACTGGGCTTGTTTGGACCTGTGTCTACAATGTTGTTCTCCTTATCATCTGGCCCACCAGTGCTAAAGTGTCCAGGATAAAAACTCTAGGAAGGGGCCCTTGAGAAAGAAGATGATCCCTGAGACTCAGCAAGGAATTCTAGTGCCTTCCCTCTGCTAATTACTTCCTATTTCTCCTGTGTATAGTTTGCTTTGTATATATTTGTGTGCATATTGGATTATATGCTTC
>JAQQSZ010006962.1:0-13446 GCA_028646595.1 Phalanger gymnotis
TAAGAGAAGAAAAAGAAATTGAAGGAATTAGAATAGGAAAAGAAGAAGCTAAATTATCACTTTTGCAGATAACATGATGATTTACTTAGAGAATCCTAGAGAATCAAGTAAAAAACTACTTGAAATAATAAACAACTTTAGCAAAGTTGCAGGATATAAAACAAACCCACATAAATCCTCAGCATCCCTATACATTACTAACAAAGCCAACAGCAAGAGATAGAAAGAGAAATTCCATTCAAAGTCACTGTAGACACTATAAAATATTTGGGAGTCTAACTGCCAAGACAAACCCAGGGCCTACATGAACATAATTATGAAACACTTTTCATGCAAATAAAGTCAGATCTAAATAAATGGAAAACTATCAGTTGCTCATTGATAGGCCGAGCTAATATAATAAAAATGACAATTTTACCTAAATTAATGTATCTATTCAGTGCCATAGCAATGGAACTACCAAAAAATTATTTTACCGAGCTGGCCAAAATAATAACAAAATTCATCTGGAAGAACAAGAGATCTAGAATATCTAAGGTATTAATGAAAAGAAATGCTAGAGAAGGTGGCCTAGCCATTCCAGATGTTAAACTGTACTATAGAGCATCAGTCATCAAAACTACCTGGTACTGGCTAAGAAACAGAGTTGTGGATCAGTGGAAGACGATAGGAACACAAGATGGTGAAGTCAACAACTATAACAATCTACTCTTTGATAAACCCAAAGAGGCCAGCTTCTGGGCTAAGAATTCAGTATTTCACAAAAACTGTTGGGAAAATTGGAAAATGGTAGGGCAGAAACTGGGCATAGACCAATATCTTACACCATATACCAAAATAAAGTCAAAATGGGCTCCTGATTTAGGATTAAAGGCTGATACTATAAGTAATTTGGGAGAGCAAGGAATAGGTTACTTATCAGATTTATGGAAAAGAAAAGAATTCCTGACCCAACAAGAGATGGAGAGCATTACAAAATGCAAAATGGATAATTTTGATTATGTTAAATTGAAATGTTTTTGTACAAAAAAGCCAATGCAACAAAAATTAGGAGGGAAGCAGAAAATTGGGAGAAAATCTTTACAACTAGTGTCCCTGATAAAGGCCGCATTTCTAAAATATACAGGGAACTGAGCCAAATATATAGGAGTACAAGTCATTCCCCAATTGAGAAACAGTTAAAGGATATGAACAGACAATTTTTAGAGGAAGAAATTAAAGATATCTATAGGCATATGAAAAAATGCTCTAAATCACTACTGATTAGAGAAATGCAAATCAAAACAACTCTTAGATACAACATCTCTCCTGTCAGATTGGCTAAAGTAACAAAACAGGAGAATGATAAATGCTGGAGAGGATGTGGGAAAATTGGAACATTGTTACATTGCTGGTGGAGTTGTGAACTGATCCAGCCATTTTGGAGAGCAATTTGGAACTATGCCCAAAGGGCTATAGAAATCTTCATATCCTTTGACCCAGCAATACCACTTCTAGGGTTGTATCCCAAAGAAATCACATAAGTGGGAAAAGGACCCATACGTACAAAAATATTTATAGCGGCTCTTTTTGTGGTAGCTAAGAATTGGAAATCAAAGGGATGCCCATCAATTGGGGAATGGCTGAACAAGCTGTGGTATATGAAGGTAATGGAATACTATTGTGCTATAAGAAATGGGGATGATTCGGAGTTTATAACAACCTGGAAAAACCTACATGACATAATGCTGAGTGAGTGGAGCAGAGCCAAGAGAACATTATACACAACCACAGATACATATAGATTCTGTGATGACCAACCCTGACAGATTTTGCTCTTCTCAGCAACACAGGGTACAAAGACAACTGCAAAGGACTCACGATGGAGAATGCTATCTACATCCAGATAAAGAACTATGAAGTATGAATGCAGATTGAGGCACACTTCATGCTAGCCTTTTTTCCCCCTTTTTTTTCCTCTCTTTTGTTTTTGTTTTTGGGTTGGTTTTTTTTTGGTTCTGTTTATTCTTTCGCATGATTCATTTCATTGGTCACAATTCTTCTCCATAACTTGACTAGTGTGTAAATTAACTCAATGCGAAGTTATACATGGAAGCTATATGCCATTCCATGACGTCTTGGGGAGGGAGGGGGGAGGGAGGGAAGAAAATATGGAGCTCAAAATTATGTAGAACCGAGTGTTGTAAATTAAAAAAAATTGCTTTCATCCCCAAAAAACCCATATAGAATATTGAATATAACACACAGAACTGTCTCAGGTTGGAAGGTATTTTAGAACATAGAACATGGATCAGTGCAAGGAGGAACCTCAGAACATGGAACACAGAAAGTGTTAGAAGGGAGCTTAATACATAGAATATTGAATATCATCACTCATAGGAGATTCTATAACATAGAACAGTCTCTGTAAGGGACTTTATTGGATAGATCCCAGCATATTAAAGTTGAAAAGCAAACTTAGAAAATAATTAATCCATACTCTTTATTTTGCAGATGATAGAAGTGAAACCCAGCAAGGGAATGTCACTTACTAAGTAGCATAGCTAGGAGTGAGACTTGAGTTTAATCCTGGGCTATGGCCTCAGGTTTTGGTCATCCACAAGGTCAATATGTTTTTAAAGTGATATGTTATTTTCCCTCCCCACTACCACCTCCTTCCAAATAAATAAAGAATGAAATAACTTAGGAGACCTTGGACTGAACAGGGAGAGTCAAACTTCAACAAACAAAATGATGGTTCTTTCATCACATATTCTCATCAGAACACATCTGGAACACTGGGCACCACTTGATAACCTAGAAAATGATCAAAGATGAGCAATCAGAATACTGAAGGACTTGGTTTATATGCCTTATGATAAGTGATTGAAGGAAATGGGTATGTTTACTTGGGTATAAAAATGACAAATAAATGAGATAACTAACTTCAACTATTCAAAAGGCTATAATTTAAAAAAAAAAAGAGGGGAGAGGAAATTCAGTTTCTTACATTTGGTCCCATAGGAAAGAACTTGTTGAAACCTAAAGACTGAGATTTCAATAAAATAAATTAAGGTTTGATATTAGATAAGGTTTGAGATCTTAACCACTGGAGATATCCAAAAATGTTCTGGGCTGCCTCAGGAGGTAGGTTCTCCTCCAGGTTGTCAATTTTGAGTTGTTAAAGTCATGTCTGCCTTAATATGACCCCATTTGGGGTTTTCTTTGCAAAGATACTGCAGTGGTTTGCCCTTTCCTTCTCTAGCTCATTTTAAAGATGAGGAAGCTGAGGCAAACAGGGCTAAGTGACTTGCCTAGAATCACACAGTAGTGAGTATCTGAGTCTGGATTTGAATTCAGGGACATGAGTCTTTTGGACTACAAGACCAGCCCTTTGTGGACAAGCTAGGCACCATAAAGGAGGCATTAGTAAAAACAAAAAAAATAAGCAAGGCTACAAAAGCAATCTCTGCACTCTAAAAGCTTATCTTTTACTAAGGGTACACAAAGTGTACATAGATACATAAATGAGTAAAAAGAGATAACATTAATTATTTGTTATTCACTTATTATGATAAATTTTAAGAGGTTCCTATAGGAGGTGCTACCTAAACTGAGCCTGGAAGGAAATTAGGATTGCGAGAGGTAAAAGTGAAGAAGGATGGCATACACAGAGACCAGATAGGGAAAGGCAGCTATGTCTAAGGGATTGTCATCGAGGAGGAATGGAATGCAAATCATGTGGAATCAATCTTCAAGGGTAGGTGGGGAACAGATTGGGAAGGAATTTCAGTGCTAGGACAGGACTTTTAACCATAGCACAGCCACATAGAAGTGGACTGGGTTCTGTAAGCAGGGAGATAAGGCAGGAGCCCTGTGTTCATGGAGTCAGCCATGCATTGGGCCAAAACATAGTCAGCAGCTAATCTGATGCCTTATAGTCTATTGCAAGGTCTATTTGTCCAAGCATCTCCGTAAGTCCAGAGCTTAGTCCAGAGAATATATTTAATGAATTTTGTTTTTATTTTGATGGCTTGTTTTTGTCCTACTCTCCTGTGATTGCTTATTCTTTGATTATCTAATCTAATATCTTATCCTGGGGGTATCTCATCCTTTAGTATTAGACCTAGAATCATCTGCAGTTGGCCAATAAGTGACCTTTACTAGCAAGGCAAAAGGGCCAGAGTGCCGTGGAGCCCAGCTGATCATTCCAAGGTTTTCAGATCATTCTGCCACAGTTAAAAGGAATGAAATCTGAAATGGAATAAGATCATCTTTTTCTTTTTCAAATACTTTCAGAGAGAGTATCAATAAGATTTCAACTTATGATGGGAAATTAAATTCAGTTAGAACAAAAATATATGATTTAAGATTATTATACAGCACACTGTGCAAGCTGATGTCAAATAATGAAAAATACATTAAGGGAAAGATTTCTGTGTGGGTACATATATATTTGAAGAAAGTCCATCATTTTCTGTGCATGTTGAAATCAAGGAAATTAGATCTTGGAAAGCAATTATTTTGCATTTGGAGCATAAAGCATCATTTTGTTTCTTGTTAAAGGAAAATCCTTCACAGCCTTACACCACATTCATATACAGATTCTAACTCCAAACATTTTCTAAAAAAGTAATGTACTGTTTATCTGATATGTGATGCAGCAGGAAGGGCTCAAATAGACCTTAAAAAACAAAGCAGTTAATATAAATTTGAGTGCCCAATATCATCTTATAAATAAAACATGGTGTGAGTTTAGAGGAATGTGGTATCTGGGATGCTGGAGGGATCAGATGGATATATATCAATAGAGGGCTAGTCATAATCATATAATTTTGAGCTAGAGGGAAACTGCAGAGATCTGATCCAATCCCTTTATTTTTCAGTGACCCAAGTCCTAGAGAGGTAGAATAATGTCCTCCCTTTAATGTCAGAAGAACCAGAACTCAGTCAGAGCTGTGTTCCATTGCTCATTCTGTTATGTTTCACTTTTCCAGAGAAGATAATATAAAAAAGACAGCAACTGAGTAGCATAATTAAACTGCAAATAACTATAATATGGCTTTTCGATGTAGTGAAATCACAGCATCCTCTGATGCAAGGAAAGTTTGGGTTCAGGTCTGTCCCTTGACACATGCTCTTTGTGTGACTCTGGGCAACCCACTTAACTTTTCAGTATTCCAGGTAACTATAAGTTGCAGGAGATGTTTGGTGGAATGGTGGAAGGATTTCTCACCTAGCAATTCCTTACATCAATGAAATCATATGTTTGATCCCTATCCCATTTATCCCTGTCCTTATGCCTATACCTTTCCCCCTGTCAATTAATATCTGCTTATAGAAAATTATCTGTTTAGTGTGCACTTAGAGGTAAAGGACTGATGGCTAAATTCATCTCCTAGGGATATTCAAATTGCAAAAGGGATCAGAACATCCATTTGCTTTACTCTTAAGTAAAGGTTTTAATGTGTGTGTGTGTGTGTGCGCGAATGTGTGTGTATGCCCATGCCCACATCATGCATCATATGCATCGTGAGTAAGTGACTGATGGACCTCTTTGACATTCTGGTGAAGTCTGCCGTATTCTTTCTAAGAATAATATTTTAAATGAATAAATAAAACACATAGGGTCATAAAGCATAACAGTTAGGCAGCACAGTGGATAGAGTACAGTGCCTATTTAGTCAGTTTACTTTGCCTCAGGGGCTCGAAGTGCTCCTTTGGCAATTTGCTTGCCCATCAGAAGTGGGATCTGACAAAAATGAGGGAAAATATTGATCACAGAGTAATATTGGTTTTTAAATAATACAGCACAATATTCATTTTCCTCATTAGTTAAGTAAGTGTCTGAGGCAGGATTTGAACCTCACTTTCCCTGAATCCATTTTCCTATCCACTGCACTACCTGCTGCCACACTCCCAACAGAAGAAGGCCATTCCATTTTGTGGCAGCTCTCACTTGACATTTACATCAAGCTGTCAATTTCTGTGTGCAGCTTTCACCCATTACTCTCTCAAGTAGATGAAATTGAATCCCTATTTTAGGTGGCATATATCAAACCCTGATAGAATGTCTTCTTTGAGACTTTTGTCCTCCATATCTTCATTTTCTTCAAGTAATCCTTACATGGCATGATTTTGAAGTCATCTCAATACCCCATAGTTTCACCTTCTCCTCCCCACCTAATGGTATTTTATTTTTCCCAATTATATGTAAAGATAGTTTTTGACATTCACTTTTATAAGATCTTGATTTCCAGATTTTTTTCTCCCTCCTTCCTCTCTCCCCTTCACCAAACAGCAATCAATCTGATATATCCTATATGTGTATATATGTGTATAATATTAAACATATTCCCACACTAGTCATGTTGCGAAAGAAAAACCAGAACAAAAGAGAAAAACCACAAGAAAAAAAAACAACAACAAAAAGAGAGAAAATAATATGCTTCAATCTGCATTCAGACTCCATAATTCTTTCCCTGGATGTGGATAGCATATTCATCATGAATCTTTTAGAATTGTCTTGGATCATTGCACTGCTGAGAAGAGCTAAGTCTATCAAATCTGGCCATCACACAACGTTGCTGTTACTGTGTATGATGTTTGCCTGGTTCTGCTCACTTCACTCAGCATCAGTCCATTCAAGTCTTTCCAGGTTTTTTCTGAAATTTGCCTACTCATCATTTTTTGTAGCACAATGATACTCCATTATATTCATATACCGCAGCTTGTTCAGCCATTCCCCAATTGAAGTGTATCCCCTCAATTTCCAACTCTTTGCTATGCAAAAATTTTTGCTATAAACATTTTTGTACATGTGGATCCTTTTCCCTTTTTAATGATCTCTTTGGGATACAGAACTAGTAGTTGTATGGCTGGATCAAAATATATGAATAGTTTTATAGCACTTTGGGCATAGTTGCAAGTTGCTTTGAAGAGTGGTTGTATTAGTTTACAATTCCAACAACAATGCATGTATTCCAATTTTTCCCGCATCTCCAAAATTTATCATTTTTCTTTATGTTTTTGGTCATATTAACCCATATGAGAGCTCCTATGGTTTCACCTTGACCTGATCAAATATCCCTTCTGCAAAATACACAAATGAATGTTAAACCATTGCTTGAAGACTTCCAGTGAAGAAGATACTACCATCTCTCAAGGCAGTTCATTAATCTCTTAGATAGCTTTGATTTTAAAAGATTTAATTGTTTTTCATTATATGGAATCAACATGTCTCTCCACAGACCTTCCATCCATTGCTCACAGTTCTTCCCTCTTTGCCCAAGCAGAATAGACAGAGACACACATACACAGACACATATGTGCATATGTACATGTAGTTGTATGCATATATGCATGTATGTGTATATACACATGTATATATAAGCATGTATGTATATACACACATATGTACATATATATACACATACATATACATATAACTAATAGACATACAGAACAATTGTTTTCAAATTTGACACACTATTAAAAAAAAGTTTTTCCTTCCCTCACATGGAGCCTTACAAGACACAGGACATGAAAAGATTTTTAATAAATCCGTTGGAGTTATTAGACAATGGGGTTGCTTATCTCCTAATTGAAGAACATCTATCACCATACAGGATAGGGCAAAGGCAATGGGAACCAGAGTACTCAAACTTCTGAACCAAATGACTAGAATGTTCTAGCTGGCCATGACTCACCCCAAATGTCCCCAAGGAGCTTTCTTTCCACACACTGCACAACAGCAGAGTTAAACACCTGGTCACCAAATGTTTAGGTGTCTGTTTCATATTGTAAGAGATGATTGAACTTTTGTTTCCACAGAAATCATGTGATACATGACTTATGAAACCTAGGATGGCTAATGCAGGAAGTAAACCTACTGTAGAGAGAGTAGTTTGGGAGGTTGAGAGCAGACATTTCATTTTCTGTTCTCTGAGAATGCTTTCTTCCTACAAGGCCAGGTGAAACTCCATTAAGGATGAGGCCCATTAATCCAAGATACTGTCTTGAATAATGGGATTTCTCTTATGTTAATGGTAGGGGAAACACAGATATCTTGGGGTCAACTCTCTTATCAATTGAGAAAATTCCTTTCTCAAGCTATGGAGATCACAGAATCTGAGTGATGCAGACATCTTGAGTTGGGATTAAAAGTATTTATGGCTTGCTATTCTTTTACCAAATAAAGTATAAAGAAAATGAGGAGGGGGGGGGACTGAAATGTGAGGAATGGGAATGGGGGCAGAGACCACTAGGGGAGAGTTTAGACGTTTTTGCATAGGCTATAAACTCTGCAGTATCCAGCTGATGAGGAACTGGGGGAGGGATTCACATTCTGGACAGCAAGATAAAAGATTGTGTTTTTTGCACCGCAAGAGTGCCTGCCAGGTTACTTGTTCACGAGAACGTTAAATAAAAGTTAAATATTTCCTGAATTCGCTAATGTTCATGTGGAGTTTTTGGTAAGGCATTTGTTTCTTTCACTATAATTCTGACTTTCCCATAGTCTCTCTAAATCCCCTTCCAGAAGGTGTGATGTCATTGTCACAGGGAAGTCTGCATACTCCCCCAGTGCATCACTCAAAATCTATGAGATTCTATCTCCTGACTCCATGGCTTTGTTCGTGGTCCATTTCTCATGTCTGAAATCCTTTTCCATCTCATCTCCAAATCTGGGATCACCATGATCCCTTTAAGACTTACCTCCTGTAAAAAGCCTACTGATTTCCTCAGGTATCAGTGATCTCCCTCTGTTATTTAGTTTTTGTTCACTCAGGTTTGTATATAGTTTTCCTAGAGGGCAGACATTATTTTATTTTTTATCTTTGAAACTCAAAACCCCCGTGCAATTCCTGGCATATATTAAGGGCTTAAAAGTTTGCAGCAAATATGCTTTCACCCTTATGGGTATGCACCCATGCACTCCCCCACCATATACACACAAGCTGATGTCTGAAATGTCTGCAACAAGGGATGAAGCCTTTTATTCCATGGTGAGATCAAGACCCAACATGACAATTTCCTGCAGAGTGTGTTTTGGTAAGAAAATAGGGAGCCATTGGCCACCTAAAGAAGCAGGGCAGGGATGGGGGCTTCCTAGAATAGAGAGAAGGTGTCAGATGGAAGACAAGAAGCATTAACAAGAAATCTCCCTTTTTCTTACTTTAGTCCCTCTTGTGAAAAAAACAAATCATTTTGATTTGGGGGCATATAGCCAGTGGCATCATACAGGATTTCACTTTGACCTTTGTATCCATGGTACCTAACACCATATCTGGCACATAGTTAGTATAAATACTTGCCGATTGATTGATTGCTATGGAAAGGTGGAAGGATTGCTATGCAGGGTTGTAATAAGGGAGGGGTGAGTGGTGTGTTTCTCCTAATGTCAACATTCAGGGAGTGTAGTTCTATATAGTTTTCCTCTCAGCTTCTTGCTCTCCTGTCACCTACCAGTCTATACCCCTGATTGTTTTCATGGGGGGAGAAAAGGAACTCAGAATGCATCTGTATCCCTGATTGAATTGTTTCCTGTTCTATATTTTACTTCCCCCAAATTTTTTCCCCAGGTGAAATATTCTTAGTTACACCTCTGTTCCTCTTTCCCTTTTTACAGATAAACAAAATGACCCTCTGAGAAGTAAAATGATTTTTTCCCTCAGGGCTCCCAGAAAAGCTAAGTGTATCTAGTTGCCAGGCAGAGACAGGTTGCCTCTGTGAGCATTATTATTTATGGAGATTGTCCAGCTAAATAATTCATAGTTTTGTTTGATAGTTGGACTTTCCAGCTGTGATTTTGTAGCATGATTTCTTTGGGATAGTGAATAATTGAGCAGGTATTCACAGTTTTTTTGTTCTTAAAAAGATCATGAAAGAAAATCTGCTTCAGGAAGATTGAATATAAAAGGACTTCTAAAATTGACAAAGGAAGTCTGAAATTTTGATGAAACACACAGATGGACAGATTCTTAGTAACTGAACTGTGAATGCTATCAGGCCAGCTTTTCAGGGTGAAGAAAGTAGCACCTACATTTGAAAGAAAGTAGCCACAGAGTCTACAATGGATTTCAAATGCCTTACTTTTTGTCAAAGCCTTGGCTGTGAGTGAGGTAGGGGGGATAATTGCTAGAGATTTGGGCTTTAAGCCAGAAAGACCTGAATTTGAATCTTTTCTCAGATGCTTACTAGCTATGGGACTTTGGCTAAGTAAACTGGCCTCTTTGCAAAAATGGAAATGATAATTGTCCCCACTTCGTATTGTTGTACAGATCAAATTAGATGATATATGTAAAATGTTTCACAAATGCTACATAAATATTTGTTATTAGCTCTTACACCGAAATAGTCCCCTGACCTCTTGGACCTAGGCTTCCAAATCCCTTTCCTTTCTCAGTTATTACAATGTGGCTTTAGCTTCTTTCTGCCAAGGACCACCGCTAGAAATTAAGTCATTTCCCAGATAATTACATGGGCCAGTCAATTCTGAAAGTACTAGATTTAGTGGTTTGACATACTTAAAGGGTGGAGCCATGGCTTAGCTAGAGACACTCAAAGGAATATGGAGGAGGAGACAGGGAAAGAAAGAGAAAGACACTTAAGCAGTTTACTGTTCACCTAAAATTGGCATAAGACTGTTACCTCCAAAGTATGACGGCAAAAGTTCAGGGGAAGGTACTCCTAGGGATAAATGGTATTGGTATGGAAACCAGGATATGTAAAGAGGAAGAAATCTACTATCTCCTACCAAAAGGGTGTTTCCAACATTGGGGTCTGGTTGTAATCTGTTATTCCTTTGACTGCTGAGGACACCTGGGGACCCTTCTTCCGGGTAGCTCAGGCGGATCTGGGCTCAGGGCAAACCTGAGATCATGTATTTTGAAGGGAGCTATGTGCGCCACTCATGATGGGATGATTATTTGTTTCTTACCACTGAGGTCACAGACACCAATCAAACAAGATTGAAAAGAAGGGCCAGACACAGAGAGAGCTTACATGATGGGAGGAGAATATAGCCAGTGTGTTGGACTGAGAATCGCTCAGTCTGGGGGAAAAAAAAATAAAAAATAAACTACCAGAACAAGATTTTCTCACTTTTTCCTTCCGTCTGATATAGAATTAGGATCATAGACAAAGAGACTGAATGGACCTCAAACATTTTTGAGTCGAATCCCATATTATACAGGTTAGGAAATGGAAGCACAGCTTGGTTAAGGAATTTATTTAGGATTACATGGCTTGTACATGTTTGAAGCAAGGTTCAAGGGAGATCTTTCTTAATCTAAGGCCAAACCTTTGTCTACTACCCTATGCTACCCCTAGGATGTTTTATTTTTACTTTAGAATGCTATTTTGTTTTTCATTTTGTTTTGGTCACTTTTTAAAATTCCCCCCTCAGAGACTCTGGACTGTCTTCTCCTCAATAACTGGCTGGTAAATTCCCTATTCCCTGCAGAACCTGGTTAAGGAGCAAACAGTACCTTTTCTGCACTGTATACACAATTTTTGAAAGAGGTAATGAAGTTTCATGCAACCATGCCCTTCCTATGATTATCTAGCAGTTAAAACAATATGTAAAGTTCTAAAGAAAGCATAATTTACATGTACAGATTTAATGAGCAACTGAAAGCACCTTCCACTCTATCCAACATCTCAAGTATACTTCCATCCCTAACATCTCAATCATGTCCTCTTATACCAAAAACCACTACTGATGAACATATGATCTTGGATCTCGAAAAGGAAGGGACAATAGCTATTATCTAATCTTGCCCCCTCATTTTTCAGTTGTGGTAAGTTAGATTCTAAATGTTCAGTGACTTGTCCAAGATTGTACAGGTAATACATGTGAAAGGTGGAATTTGTACCCAAGTCGAAAGAGGACGGGAACAAAGTGATGCCAGATATTGTAGAAGTAGATGGCTTTCAGGAACCAGCTCTTAGCACGGTGCCCGGCACATAGTGGTTGCCTAATAAATGTATGTTGATTGACCATTCCATTTCCCCTAGTTTCGATGTGTCATCTGAGCTTGGGAATATTCCCATGTGACACAGGGATACAACATTCTGCAATATAAAAACCACCTGGACTGTGTTGAGGTTGAACTGAGGCCTCTCCGTACATCATCTCTGATCTAGAGTCTCTATTTAATTAAAAGCTGCCAAGCCCACAAAGGTCAGGTTCTTCAAGTCTTGCAAAAGAAGCCCTTTTGCAAAGTTACCTCTGTTGTAGGAAATGGAAGAGACATGAATAGATAAATGTAGGAATGAAACCATACGAACATGACGTGCATTGAGCAAACATCTGGTGGTAGCTCAAACATCCTGTGATTTAGGAGAGTCTTGGGGGTAACTGCCTACAAATCCATTCTTACTGCTTAGAGATTACTAAAGACCTAGAATCTATTAACTTCTATTTCCAGGTATCCCTTAAAACACCAATTCGGGGGGGGGGGGAAGAGCCAAGATGGCGGCTGGAAAGCAGTGACTGGCATGAGCTCCCCACCAAGTCCCTCCAAAAACCTATAAAAAAATGGCTCTGAAGCAATTCTAGAACTGCAGAACCCACAAAGTGGCAGAGGGAAGCCGGACTCTGGCCCAAGATGGCCTGGATGGTCTCTGGGTGGGGTCTGTCCCACACGGAGCTCCCAGCTCCCAGCTGAGGGGAGAGAGGCTGAGCCGAGCAGAGCCCAGAGTGCGTGGCGCGGACCAACCAGACCGGGAGCTGGGCGGGGAGTGGCCTGGCATCCTGGGTTACTGAGCTGTGGCATTTACCAGACCTCACAACCCACAAACAGCAAAGACGACAGAGAAGGTTAGTGGGAAAAGCTGCGGGGACTGAGTTTGCTCTTCGGCCACCGACCCTGGGGCAGCAGAGGTGGGGCAGCTTTGGAACTATCTGGCCCCAAGCCCACGTGGTGGGACGAATTAAGTGGCTGATCAGAGCGAGAGTGAAGAGCCTGCTGAAGATTCAAGCCCAGTCCAGTTTGGGGGTTCTTGGGGAAGGAGGAGTGCTGGAGAGGCAGCGCATCCGCCCAAGTGTGGAACATAGAACTCTTTAGTCAATAAGCAGTCATACTCCGCTGAAAAACTCAAGGGTTAAGTAAGTTGGCTGGGAACATGGCCAGGAGGCGAAAACACACCCAGATTCACTCTCAGACTCTTGAATCCTTCTTTGGTGACAAAGAAGACCGAAATACAGTCAGAAGAAGTTAACAAAGTCATAGAGCCTACAACAAAAACCTCCAGGAAAAACATGAACTGGTCTCAGGCCATGGAAGAACTCAAAAAGGATTTAGAAAAGCAAGTTAGAGAAGTAGAGGAAAAATTGGGAAGAGAAATGAGAAGGATGAGAGAAAATCATGAAAAAGAAGTCAAAGACTTGCTAAAAGAGACTCAAAAAAATACTGAAAAGTATACTGAAGAAAACAACACCTTAAAAAATAGACTAACTCAAAT
>JAQQSZ010006963.1:0-13445 GCA_028646595.1 Phalanger gymnotis
GAGTGACTGGGTGTGAGGGAGCATGAGTCTTTCCAAGGCACTGAGGCCAATGCCCAGGCCATCCCCTCCTACATTATCTTACCTGGCCCCAGGGTCACTTGACTGCTTTATTATGCTAGATCCTTAAAGACAGACAACCCTACTTATTCCAGGGTTTCGCTACCCTCCTACCAGGGGACCCTTTTTTTTTAAAAAAAAAAACAAACCAAACCACAAATAGAGCAATAGAACTTTTAATTATTAAGCCAGAAAAAAAGGTATGCCAGTTAAATGAGCTCAACTGCAGAAGCTCTTGGGTGAGTGGCAGGGAACAGGACACAGAGGACGAGGAAGCCTGAACTAAGATTGAGGCCATCTGTGAGCACATGCTACAGGACAGCAGGGGAGGGGACCCAGGGAGGCTGACTTTAGGGGGGGGGCACCAAGAGTGTTAGCGAAAGCCGGTGCTGCCCCTGTCTGCTGTTTCACTGCCTTCTGTCTACTTCTTCATCCTGGAATCCCCTGAGCCCAGCCTCTTGGCCTTGCGCTTCATTGTCTCTCTGGTCCAGCAGCTTCCTCCTCCCCCTCAGGCTTGTTGGCACTGGCTTTCTTCTGAAGGCTGCTGTTCCCTTTCTCCTCCTTCTCCTCCTCCTCCTCCTGCATCTCAAGCTGTTCTGGCTCTTCTTCAATGTCTTCCAGCTTCTCCAGCACACAATCCCCTTTCTGCTTGCTTGACGCCAACTCTTTCTTAAGGCCCTGGAGATCATCGACCTTCATTCTGGCAGCTCGGGACAAAGGGCCCTGCAGTCTACTCTTGAAATAGAGGCCCACTTTGCCTCTGTGGCGGGGTTTGCCTGATAATAAATAATGATAATAATGGTGATGAAACAACAATAACAGCGTAGCAGCGATGATGCTAACTGGCATTGGGCAGGGCTTTCAGGGGCCCAATCAGACAGCCATTATGATCCCCCTTTACAGGCGGAGCTCTGCATTTTGTAGCTGTACACAGTTATCCCTTCCACACCACAAGAGGTGGGGGGGACAGCACCCCCTGTGATCTGGAAACACCACATCAAATTTTTGGCCCTCCCTTTGTACCAAAGAAGAAGTCTGAATTATTATGGCATTAAAAGATAAAATATGTTGCTGTCATACAATACTATACATATATTTTATGCATCCTGAGTTTCTAAACTTTTCTGTGTCATCTGCTGGGCTTCACGTGTTATCTGGGATTCCACCAAACTTCCCAAAATTCCCATTTAATGTCTTATGCTGAACTGCGATATGTTGAAACCAGGATGGGGAAAGTCGTGATGTAGAAGGATAACTGTGTATACATACATAGTCTGTGATCTATGTCTATATCTACATATCTACGTCAGTCACAGATTCGGGATTGTCACTTGTCACTGAGACCTGAGGAGCTGAAGATCACATAGCAATGCAATGGGAGAGCCAAGAGGCAAACCCAGGGCCTCTTGTTCCTTCCATTGCAGCACAGTGCCTTAGCTTACTCCTGAACTTTATATGCTCCCCTCCCTCCCTCCCTCTGAGTACTCCCTTTTTGATCATAAAGTAGTTGAGGTGGGTTGATTTTCCCCTTCCCAGCATCTCTCTGATGTGGCATCTCCCAACATTCCCACAGCTACCACAAAATGCAAGCCCATCTTCCCAGGACTTTGAGTATGTCCTCTCTCCAATCCCTCCTGCTCAGGCCATCAGAGTCATGTCTTTAAGTTCTATCTCTTGTCCTATCCAACCCCTCCTGCTCAGGAATCTTCCATAATGGCCAAATGTGTACAAGCACAAGATATGAACACCTTTGCCCTCCATTAAAGTACTCTCCAATCTGGCCCTACCTTGAGACAGAGCAGAGAACACTGGGGAGACCAGCAAAGCTGGTGGGGTAGGAGGAAGCTCTTCCTCACAGCCATTACATCAAAACCTAGGAAAGAGGACCAGACTGAACTGTGACTGAACAGTCCAAGAACAAAGTAGAGGGAGTCCTTTCTCCAGTCCATGTGAGCATGGACAGATAGAGACCTGAAGGCACTGGTTCTGGGCACAGCACAGAGCCTGCCGGCCTGGGACTGAATAGGGCTCATGGCAATGTATTAGGGGAAGGAATGGTCGTGGATCCGGCCAGAAGTAAGCCTGACGTTATACACCTGGAATAGGAACCAGCCAGCAGCTGTGGCTCTGCCCACAGAGCAGGGTTGGAGGTCCAGAACAGACTAAAAAGGAGGCCGGCCTGTGGCTGGTGCAGGGCTGACTTGCAGCTGTTCTCCAGGGCAAGGAATGGTTGCCCATCCAGCTCAGACCAAGCCCGAGGCTATGTGCTGGGCAAGGACAAAGAACATGATCAAACAGTAGCAGCGGGCCCCAAAGCAGGATGCCAAATTCAGGCCCTGGTCCAATCTGAAGCCTACAGCTGAGTAACCAGGCCAGCCGGGGAGCTCAGACCAAGGGCAAGCCTCTGGTTCTGTTGTTCTGACAGGCTGGGGCCAGCAGCGATCTATTGGAGTTTCAGTAAGGGACAAGGCTGTGGTTGTATGCTCTAGACCCAAACCAGGGCAAGGAACTCACACTAGGAGGGCAGCGATCAGACTTTGCCTTCGGTGCCACTGCTCCGCACACACTGAAGACTTCCAGGTCCTCAAGCCTGAATGGCCCCTGAGATACTTGAAGAACACAGTAGTCAGTACCTGAGGGAAGCAGCAGCGAGAACCCCAAGCATACAAATCAGAACCAAATAAGGCTAGTCCCTCCTGAGGTGTGCAGAGCTTGGTTATAACACAAAATCCTGTTCAGGAAATAAGGCAGAAAGAATGAGTAAACAAACAAAAGTCTCCTTTAATAAAAAGCTATTATAATGCCATGGATGCCAAAGACACAAACCTAGAAGAGAATAACTCTGGAAAAATCTAAGAATTGTTGGACTGTCTGGAATCCATGACAGAAAAAGAGCTTGGATATCATATTCCAAGAAAGAAAATTGTCCGGAGCTATTAGAACCAGAGGACAAAGTAAAAGTCACCTCCTGATAGAAACCCCAAATTGAAAGCTACCAGGAACGTCATAGCTAAAATCCAGAGCTTTCAGGAAAAAAAGAGTAAAAAGACTCCAGACATCTAGAAAGAAAGAGTTCAAATAATAAGGAAGCCTTAATCAGGATCGCACAAGATTCAGCAGCTGCTACCTTAAAGAATGAGAAAGCTTGTAATACAATATTCCAAAAGATATAGGCTTATAACCAGGAATAACTTACCCAGCAGACCTGAGTATAATGTTACAGGGGGAAAAATATGCCTTTAATGAGATAGAGGATTTTCAAGCATTCCCAAGGAAAAGACCAGAATTTTGTACAAACTTTGAAATACAAACACAGCAGAGAAACAAAAGAGCGGATATATGTAAGCAATAAGAAGGAACTGATGAGGATTAGATGTTTACATTCTAATAAAGGAGTTGACATGTGTCCCCTCAGAACCCTAGTGTCGTCAAGAATCATAGAGGGAGTTAAATCAGAAAGAAGGCCCGATTTATGTTTTGTTACATTTTGATGATCTTGAAAGGAGAAAGTAAAGGGGGGAAAGGGCATGCACTAAGGGAAGCACTAGGAGGAAGGGTGACAAAAGTAATTATCACACACAATTGGAGTGTGCAAGTAGAAGACAAAGAGGAAGGGGTGAGCGATATATTTGAACCTAACTTTCATCCGAACTGGTAAAAGGCAGGTAGAACACACATAGAGTTTAGTGCAGAAATACATTCAACTCAAGAAATAGGAGGGAATGGAGAGAAGGGAGGGAGAAGAGGGAGACAATGCTCAGAGAGGGATTAATCCAATACAAAATAAACTCTAACTTAAGAAGGTGGATCATAAAGGCTAATAGAAAGAAAGGGTAAGAACCTGCAACTGGGACTGGCGAGGGGAAGAGGGCCAGGGTTACAGAAACAGATTTCATCAAGTATAGAGCACCAGTGCTCGGCAGACTGCTCTCACACCACCCCCTTCTTCTTTGTCACATGGGAGTGGGGAGCAAAGATTGGGGGGGGATATAAGAGACCAGAATTGAGGGAAATACACAACTAATGACATTACCTGTGAATGTAAGTGGTATGAAAAGGGAAAGCACAATCCAACAATATGATGCTTGCAAGAAAAATGGTTGAAACAGAAAAAGTCACACCAAATTAAAATAAGAGGCTGGAGCTAAATCTATTGTGCTTTAAGTCTACTAAAAAAAAAAGAGCAGGGGTTACAATCATGAACTCATGGAAGATGACAGAAAAAATAGATAAGTGAAAGAGTATATTATGCTGAAGGTACTATAGACAACGAATTAATAGCATGGACAGAATGGTATGGCATCTGAATACTTAAAGGAGAAAGCTAAACAGGTTCCAGGGAGACATAGATAGTAAAACTATAACAGCAGGGGAACATAATCTTCGGCAATTATTTATTGAATGGAAATAGAAAGGAATGAACAGTTTTTTAGATGAGCTTGGCACCTTTACAGAAATTGATCGTTATCAGGGCATAAAACTTCACAAACACAGAAACACAGAAAAGATATTAAACACATCCTGTACTGAACACAATGCAACAGTTATATTTGATAAGGGGCTATGGAAAAAAGGATTAAAATTAATTACTGGCTTACTTAATCCTACAGGATTGGTGGGTCAAGGAACAAATCATAGAAGCAATATATAATTTCATTAAAGTTAATGCCAACAGTGAGGCATCATACAAAAATTTGGGAGATGGAGCTAAAGCAGTTTTTAGGGGAAACTTAATATCTCTAAACACTTTCCTTAACAGAAGAGAGAAAGAACAATTTTGTGAATTGGATACTCGAGCAAAAGAAGCCCTAGAAAACCAAGAATTCAAAACCAAAAAAGAGAGATTCTGAAAATCAAAGATGAAGAAAATTGAAAGCAAACAAAACAAAAACAAAGATTAAGAAACAGGGTCACACAACTGTTAAGTGTCTGAGGCTGGATTTGAACTCAGGTCTTCCTGACTTGGTCCAGTGGTATTTACACTGAGCTTGCCTAACTGCTTATAAGAGATAAGCCAGTAGCTAATTTGGTTTTTAGAAAGAGGAAAACCAAATTACCAGTAATAAAGATGAAAAAGAAGAATTCATAATAAATGAAGAAGAAATAAAGGAAATTATCAGAAGTTATTTTGCCCAAGTATATTCTAGCTAAACTTAGAACTGAACTGAAAGAATGTTTGCAAATATATAAAAAACCTAGATTAATAGAAACGGAAATAGAGAATTTAAATAAACCAACTTCAGAAAAAGAAATTGAATATGCTTCAAATGAAATCTTAAAGAAACACCTAGACTAGTATTTACAGGCAAATTCTATCAAACATTCAAAGCACAATTAATTCCAGTATTATGTAAACTGAAAAAAAAATAGGAAAAGGAGTTCTAACAAATTCCTTCTATCTATAGAGCTGAGAAAAATAATGAAATTCATTTGGAGGAACAAAAAGGAAAGAATCTCAAGGGAAATACTGAGAAAAAGTGAGACATGAGGGGGCCTAGCAGGACCACATCTCAAACTACATTATAAAGCAATAATCATCAAAGTGACCTGATACTGGTTAAGAAATAGAGAGCTTTATCGGTGGACCAGATTAGATATGCAACATAAAGAAACAGCAGAATCCAAAGATCGTGGCTCCTGTGCTTATATTGTTTGTTTTTTATTCAGTTGTTTCAGGTGTGTCTGACTCTCTGTGACCCCATTTGGGGTTTTCTTGGCAGAGATACTGGAGTGCTTTGCCATTTCCTTCTCCAGCTCATTTTACAGATGAGGAGACTGAGGCAAACGGGGTAAGTGACTTGCCCAGGGTCACACAGCTAGGAAGTGTCTGAGGCCACATTTGAACTCAGATCTTCCTGACTCCAGGCCTGGCACTCTATCCACTGTGCCACCTAGCTGCCCAGCTACAGTGGTAAAGGCTTACTATTTGACAAAAACTGCTAGAAAAACTAGACAAAAACTCACCATTTGACAAAATAGTGACAAAATTCACAGAAACCAGGTATAGATCAGAATTCACACCACTAAGTGTCAAATGGACATGTGACTTAGAAGAATGACTATCCTAAACAAATTGGAGGAGTGAGGAAGACATCACCTTTCAGGTCTAGAAAAAGAGTTCAGGACCAAAAGAGGATAGAGAAAATCATACAAGTTAAAATGGACATTTTGATAACATAAAACTTCAAAGATTCTGTGCAGCAAAAAAACCCAGTGCAGTAAAAATTAGAAAAGAAATAGCTAACTGGGAGAAAATATTATAGCAAGTTTCATACCCATCAGATTGGTAAAGATAACAAAAAAAGGAACATAACAACTGTGAGCAGGTTATAGGAAAACAGGAACACTAATGCATTGTCAGTGAAGCTGTGAATCAGTCCAGCCGTTCTGTAAAGTGATTTGAAATCACAGCCAAAAAGGAACTAAATGGGGCATATCCTTTGGCCAAGCTAAAGCACTTCTAGGCCTATATTGCCAAGAGATGAGAGAAAGCAGAAAAGGACTGGGAAGCTAGGTCATGCAGTGAGGAGAGCACCGGGCCCTGGAGTCAGGACCTGAGGTCAAATCCAGCCTGAGACACTAGACACAGTAGCTGTGTGACCTTGGGCAAGTCGCTTAACCCCAATTGCCCTGCCTTCCCCCCTCCAAAAAAGAAAAAGGAAATGCACCCATATATACCAAAATATTTTTGTGGCAGGAAGGAACTAGAAACTAAGGGAGAATAGCTAAATAAATGACAGTATAGTAATGTAATAAATACTATTATGATATAAGAAATGACAAAAGGGACAGCTTCAGAGTAAGCATGAGGGGGAAAGTAAAATGCGTGCATTGAAAATTAATAAAATACAAAAAAAGATGGCCTTCCCATTGTTTTCTCAAACGTAATATGCCCCAAACAGAATGCATCATCTGCCCCCACCTTGGCCAACTTTTCAACTTCCGTATTGTTACTGAGGGCCCCACCACACTCCCATCCAAAGAAGTTTATAACCTGGAAGTTCCCTGGCCTCCTTCAAAACTCAGCTCAGATCCCACATTCTTCTGGAGGCCTTTTCCTGGCATCTGCAACCACCTGCCTTCTTACTGAAAATACCTTCCATCTGCAAAGAGGGGGCTCCTCCCTCAGAGTCCTCTATTTTCTACTTGGTAGCATGGGTGGGGGAGGGAGGAGATAGCAAAGCATGAGGGGGAAGGGTGAAGACATGAGGTAGGGTGTCCCTGAGAGCCCTAATCCCTGCTCTGTTGGCCAGATTGACTCAAGGCTTCCTTTGGACTGTTCCATGAAGAAAGCCATTTTTCTGCCCCTGGAGACCCCTGCCTCCAGCTCCGAAACCCTCCCATTCTAAAGGCCTTCCATATGGAGGCCACCTCAGTTTCCCACTTCCTCCATCCCCTTTCCTCTTTACACTAACAAGGGAAGCAAGTCTATCCATGCCTCACGCAGGGCCTAGGCGCTACCACCACTATCAAAGGGGGGAGGGGCGGGGGAAAGGAGGAGCCATCTTTGAGAGAGAGGATGTGAGGGGAGGAGGAAGTCCAACTTCTTCTGGACCCTCAGGTTTCCCCTTTGTAAAATAAAAGAGTTGGATTTTATGGACTCTAATGGTTCTGTAAAGTCTGGGTGGTTCCTAAGAGTCCTAGTTTCTGATTTTCCCCTCCCTCCCCCAGCCAGTTTCTTTCTGTAAGATAGGCCTTTAATCCTTGTAGGCCTTAATCTCCCATCTCTGTAAAAACCCTCAGGGTGGCCCTTGCCCTGTGAGACTCAGTTTCTCTCAGTAAAGTGGTTCTGAACCCCTTAGGTACCTCCATCTTTGACCCCTGCCCTGATCTATTTACCATCAGTTTCCATTTCCTGGTCTCGTGAGTCAGTCCCAATCAAGGCGTGGTCCTTAGGGTCAGGCAGTGCAGCCTCAATGGAGGAAAGAAGCTGACTGAGAACTCTTTGAGGGACTGACTTCCCAGAATCCTCTGGGCAGGAGAGGCAGCCTGCACAAGCAGGGCCAGACTCCCACTTCACTGCCCCCCACAGCTTGAAAACAGCGAACGTCATATTGCCCTTATACGCTGTTCTCTGCATTCCCAGAGCCTCGCACCAGACCTTGGCAGTATATTATACCCCATGCCTTTCTCTTTTTTTGTGATCGTCCTCTGAGATACAGATGAGCCTCTTTGCTCATAGGCCAGGGTCAATCTGGGACATGTATCCCAGGACATGATGCTCCCAATGTATTCTCTATCACTGGAAATCTTAGAGATGGGGTTGGATGACTGAGGGCCAGGAATTCCTAGCTAGGTCCAGCTTGGACTGTGTACCTCTGAGGCCCCTTCCAACTGTGATCATTGACATTTCTGAAATGGCTCCCTAGGCTATTCCCCCATCCCCCTGTCCCTTGTTGGCCACCTCATTTGAAGAAACCCCTGGGGCCTTGGAAAAGTGCTAAGCACAGGGGAGTGTCTTTCCTGGCTCCCCTCACCTCTCTCAGCAGTCCTAAACAGTTCAGGGATCTATATTCAGCACGAATGACCTCATCTTGCCACTACATCACACTCCCTTACTGGATAGAGGCACCATTGGAAGAGGAGAGTTCATCGATGATTGGGCTAATATGATTGGCAAAGACCCAATTGAGGCACCAGGTGGTCTGGATGCACACAGCCTGTGGACGACTCATCTGGTCATTGCAAGCTCTCCACTCCACCTTTCCATTGGCTCAGAGACACAGGCACTGTTATTCTTCACCCAGACATTTTCCCTCCCTCTCCCCAGGCCTGGGACTGAGGACCCTAAGCTGTTAAGGAACACTAACTGAAGGATAGGTGTAGAAAATCTCTGAGTATTGGTATAAGAACTTCCCATGACACAAAGAAAACAGAAATTCTCATGGCGTCCAACGGCATTGGGGCAGGCTGAAGACCAGAGGCATGCGAATGGCAGACTAGTAGAATATCACAGAGAAATATGCCCCCTGATTGTTGGTTTCCTGGATTAAACCTTGTGGCCCTGGCCTGGGTATAACCCTACCCATGAGATGCATGGATGAGGAAGCAGGAACATTGTGCAGCCTCTGATCATAGGACTTCGTTGTCAGTTTCCCAAATAGAACAACAAGCTGGATAGCTGCATATCTTACTGAGAGCAATGGGGTCTTTGCTGCTTTGCCATATTAGCTCCCGACAAACAGGGATTCCCACTAGCGTCAAGATCCACACCACCCGTGCCCACCACAGATCCTTTTTAAAAAATAAACCACAAACAGAGCAATAGAACTTTTTATTGTTGAATCAGAAAAAAGTTATGAGAGTTAAGTGAGCAAACTGACAGGGGCCTTACTGTAAACTCCTAGGGAGAGTCACAGCTAACAGGGAAGGGGCCACCTGTAGAAGGGAGGGGAGCTAATGAGCCTGGGGAGAGTAAGGTTGAGGACAACAGGAGCATATGCTGGAAGATACCGTGGGAGAGGACCTGGGAAGGCTGGCTCTAGGACAAGGGCCTAGCTGTGACAATAAGGGGCGATCTTTTGACCTGGGACCCACGGGTGCTAAAGAGCACTGCTCCCCCCGAGGGTGTTTCCGCTGCCCTCCAACTCCTCCGGGGCTGCCACCACCACTACCTCCGCCACCACCACCCCTCCTCCATCATTCTAGAGCCACCCCAGCTGGTCCTCTCTGCCTTGATCTTCATCGTCCTCCTCCTCCAGGCGGGCCCCTCCTAAGCATGGTTTCCGGCGTCGTCATCTACGCCTCCGCTCTCCTCCATCTCCATGTTGGTCTCAGCGTCCTGCATGGCATTGTTGCTCTCCATCTCCTCCTCAGGTCTATTCCTCACGTAGGGTTCACACTGCTCACTCGGATCACTTTCCATCTGCTCCAGGCTGGCCAGCAGAGCATCCACCTTCTCCTCAATCTTCACCAGTTCCTTCTTAATTTCCTGGAGATCGTCGCCTTTTGCTTCGTCAGAAGAGAACGCAAGGGCCTCCTCGTCGTTCATGGAAGAGACGCCACTTTTGCCTTTGCGGGACATGATTCCTGAAAATGATAGCAATGGATATGATTCTCCTAACTGGCATTTCTCTGGGTTTTAAGGTTCACAACAGACCTAACGGAGAGGACCATTTCATTGGGTTCTTGAAACAAGGCTATCATAAAAGAACCCCAGCTGTTATGATCACCACTTGGTAGACCAGGGTCAACACTGCCTCATATAGAATAACTGGACTTTATACACAGGGCATGAATACACTCACTGGAGACAGGGGTGGGGCTGTGGGGCACGGTGTGGGAGGAGAAAGCCAAGTGTCCAAAAAGCCAGTGGCAGGGGAGGTAAGGGAGCCCCAAAGGAAAAGGGATTGGGGTGGCGGTGGTTTAATTGCATATGAAAAAGTATGTTCATGTGAGGTAATCCATGAACCAGAGGGGTCAAGCTTTGCTGATGAGCTTTTGGTTGAGATCAACAGAGACCATGGGAAGCCACCACGTCATCACAGAGGACTCGGTTGCTGGGGCTGAAGTAGTGGGAACTTTCATGGGAAGGGTGGACATGACTACTCTCTTTCCCCTTGAGTCTGTAATAGGGCAGGAGACCAAAGTGGCAGCTAGTGGGCACGTGGGTGGTATGCACCCTAGACTCAAAGAGAGCAGATGGGTAAGGTTTCCAAGGAAGATTAGAGCAGACCAAAATTCTGAAGGAAAGCCAGCCCAGCGGGACAGGAAACTGTCAAGAAGGAAATTTGGAAGCCCCAGAGGGACAGTCCCAGTGCAGCTGTCTGAAGAGACAGATGTGTGGCCTTGGAGTCAGGCAGGCTGGGTGCAAGGCCTGCCTGGACCCTGACTTGCCCCGGGGCACTGGCCTTTTAGTGCTCCGGGCAATATTCAGGCTTTGAATGGCAGAGAAGGTGCCCACCTGCATTAGGAGAAGGAGCATCCTCATCGAGGATTTCCACCTGCCAAGCTCATTTTGCCTTCGAAGGTTTTGAAACCATCCTCAAGATAGTTGGTCCACAAAGCCTCCTTTTGTCAACCCACCAGGGGGTCCAAGTGCCTCCCCCTTTGTTCCAACTCCAAACCTGAACCCTTGGATGAGTCCGAGTCAGCTTTGACCTACAACTTTTGCAATGTTATTTTTTTTTAAAAATTCTGAACTGAAGTACAGAAGAAAATGACCATTAGTTTATGTAAAGCAGAACAGCAAAGGGAGCTTCAATGCCCACCCTTCTCACCTCCACCTCATCAAGCTGTTCTGTCCCTTCGAGGTGCAGCTAAGGTACCATCTTTGTCATGAAAGCCTTTAGTGCCCCTCCTGCCCATCCTCACCCCAAAGTGAAATCCCCCCCGCCCGTTCAAACAACCTGGCATTTGTTCAGTGTTTAATCTCTCACGTATGGCCCAGCCCTCAAGCTTCTTGAGAGTCAGGATTGTTTCATTGTGTGTGTGTGTGTGTGTGTGTGTGTGTGTGTGTGTGTGTGTGTATGTGTGTTTCCCCTAGCACAGTTCATGGCACATGGTAGATACTTAAATGCTTGTTGATGGATCAATATTAAAAACAATTTGCTTTTCTTTTTAAGTAGATAATAAATTCAACATATCATTTTCTTGGCTGGGAGGCCTTCTGGTTCACCTTCCGTTCTCTTCTGTGTTTCAAAAAACCTGTTTCAATGGTCCCTTTTTTCTCTTTTAAAAATCAATTTTGTTCAATTACCATTTTTTTTCTCCTCTTTTGAAAAAATTGAAAAAAAATTAGAAAAACAAAACTCTTTGAACAAACATGTATAGATGAGCCAAATAAATTCCTGCGTGTCTGCAAATGGGGGTGTCATTCAGTACTCTGAACCCATCACCTCTCTGTCTGGAGGTGAGAAACATACTTTAGCAGCAGCCTCTGTGATCCTGGCTCACTTTTCTTTTCCTGTTTTGGTTTTTTTTCCCTTTTCTGGCCACCCCTTACTATTCCCTTACTATTCCCCTGGCCCCCTCACCTCCCTTTTTCTGGCCACCCCCTACTATCCCCTTACTATCCCCCTGGCCCCCTCACCTCCCTTTTTCTGGCCACCCCTTACTATCCCCCGGCCCTCTTTACTACCCCCCCCCCAAAAAAAAGAATAACGTTAGAATTGTTTCCTGTGGCCATTGAAGGCTTGGATTTCTTCCCTTGAGAAGGACTGGTTCATAGCCTCTGACCATTTCTCTGTGGGAAGAATGGTTCTTGATCTTATAAATTTGAAATCAGTCCCCTCTTATATCGTGGTTCAGATCCTTATCAGAGAAATGGGCCGCAAAGATTTTTTTTTCTCCCAGTTACCTGTTTCCCTTCTAATTTTAACTGCATTGGTTTTGTGCGTACAGAACATATTTTGGGGGGTGGGGGGAGTATGGGCCCAGCCCTCCACCCCTGTTCCCCTCCCCCCAGTTCAGGCCCAGCTCCATGTTTCCTCCCCCAAACCTCAGGCCACCACAGGCTGACAGGGTACCAGGGGGCCTTAGGAGCCAGCTCTGCAGAGATACATGTCTGGGGGAGGGGGGGTTACCCGACCATTTTCCCCTCATCACCGCCTCCCTCTGGCATGGAAAAGGGGAACACAAGACCATCCCCCTTGGCCATCCTCCCCCTCCCCCTCCTCGGGCAAGGGGCGCACAAGACCATCCCCCTTTTGCACCTTCCTGGCACGGGAAATGGGTGCACAAGGCTATCCCTCCTCGCTACAGACCACCCCCTCCCCTTTCTAGCATGGGAAAGGGGCGCAAAAATCATCACCCCTCTTGCCACCGCCCTCCTCTTGGCGCGGGAAAAGGGCACATAAAACCATCCCCTCTCGGCACGGGAGAGGGGCGCACAAGAACATCTCCCCTGGCACAGGAGCGGTGCGCCTAAGACCACCCCTTTGGTGCTAAAGAGGGGCGCACGAGATTATCCCCCTCCACCCCACCCCCCTCACGGAAGAGGGGTGCCCAGGACCACACCCCCCTCGCCACCGCCTCCTCATCCAAGCACCAGAGCAGTGCTCAAGACCACCATCCCCCCATTCCCTACTGCCCTCCCTCTCCCGCACCCGGGACCACCGCCCTCCCACCTCACCCCGACCCCCGGGACCCCCCTCTAGTGAGCAACCCCCTCCCCGCGGGCGCCCTGGAGAGGCGGGGCAGCCGCCGAGGCGCGCATCATGGCCCAAATCGGGCTAGTCCCCTGTGCCCCACGGCTGGGAGGGGGTGGGGGGGCACCGCTGCGGCAGCCCACCTGCCCGGGGCTACTCGGGGCTCTTGCCTCTTCCCAGGGTACCCTGCGTCAGCCGGGCTGCGGGCCTGGGCCTCTGTCTGGGGCGCCCGGGGTGTCTCTGCGGGCGCACGAGCGGGCGCGGAGGCGGCAATCGGACAGGCAGACTGTCCGTCCCTGC
>JAQQSZ010006964.1:0-13445 GCA_028646595.1 Phalanger gymnotis
TGATACGCATGTGGCTTATGTTGAATTGCTTGATTTCTTAGGGAGGGTGGATGGGAAGGAATGAGGAGAGAGAATTTGGAACTCACGGTTTTAAAAAATAGATGTTCAAAAGTAAAAAAGGTTTTTTTTTCATGCAACTAGAAAATAAGATGCATAGGCAATGGGGCATAGAGATTTATCTTGCCCTATAAGAAAGGAAGGGAAAGGGGGATGGGAGGGAAGAGGGGTGACAGAGGGGAGGGCTGACTGGGGAACAGGACAACCAGAGTGTACACCATCTTGGAGTGGGGGGGAATGGAAATGGGGAGAAAATTTGTAATTCAAACTCCTGTGAAAGCAATGCTGAAAACTAAACATATTAAAAAAAATAACTCAGGAAAAAAAATTGCTATCAGTGAACAGAGTGTGTTCATTAAAAAAAAATAGTCTATATGCCTCAGGGGGCAGCTAGGTGGCGTAGTGAGTAGAGCACTGGCCCTGGAGTCAGGAGGACCTGAGTTCAAAAATGGCCTTAGACACTTGACACACTTACTAGCTGTGTGACCTTGGGCAAGTCACTTAACTCCAAATTGCCCTGCCTTCCCCCCTCAAAAACAAAACAAACAAAAAAATGTGCCTGTTAGAACAACTAATATGTTGGTTGAGCAGTATTGACTCAGACATAAGAGTTCAGATCAATCTATTTTTTTACACTTGCCTAATAGATAGCATTTTCACATGCGAAAGTAAGTTATATCTTTGATTAGAATACATAGAAAAATACAACCATCAGATAGTACAAAAAAGCAACTCATTTAAATACATACTGAACAAAAGTTAGAATTTATACTTCATTTCTCAATAACATAGAATCACAAAGACCAACCATCACTCCAAATTTAACATAAATAATAATAAAACATGACTACAACAAAATATTCACTGGAAATATTCATATGTAAATGAAGAAATGGGAGGGCAGAGGTAGAAATAAGTAGCACTAGTTTCTATCTATTTTTCCAGCTAATCATATATGATACATATGCTTAGATGTCTTTGGTTAAGGGTCTAACTTAAAAGACAACAAGAAGTAGTTTTGCTTCCCACAACAAAAAAAGCAGCATTAGGCAGCCATTGAAAGCATTTTACTTGACAAGTCACATGGTCGGAACTTTGCCTTAGGAATTTTATTTAAGAAACTCTAGAAGACGGATTGGAACGGGGAAGGATTAGAGAAAAGGGAATCAGTTACAAGTCCATTTCTATAGTCCAGGTGACAGGTGATAAAGACCTAAACCAAGGTGTTGACAACATGAGTAGAAATAAAGAAAAAGGTATAATAAATTTTATGAAGGTGCCATAGACAAGACTATCAAGTGATTAAATGACTGAAGATAGGTTTTTGAGTTGATGATTCAGAAATTACAATTACTTGTAATGGGGAGGGTGGTGATGCCATTAGTAGACAAGTGAAGTTTATAGGAAGAGCGGCTTTCAGGAGAAAGATGATAATCTCCACTTTGGACATGTCGAGTTGACATATCTATAGAACATCCAAAAGAAGATGATCATAATGGGGTGCCAGATTTTTAAAAACCCCATTAAAGTTAGATATGTAATTATTGGAGTCATATGAGTAAAAATGATGTTTAGGTCCATGGAACTGATGAAGTCATGAAGAAAGAGATGGAGAAGCATGAAGCATGAAGAAGAGAGGGAGAAGAGAAGAGGATCCAGGGAAAGAGCTCTCAGGACACTTTTGATAAGTTGTCAGGAAATGGATGATGATCCAGCCAGAGAGACTGAGGAGATGACAGATGGAACAATCAGGAAAGAACAATACCGGTGATAGAGGGTAGTATCCAAGGAGAGGGAGTGGTTTGCAGTGTAAAAAATTAAGAAGAGTGCTTAAGACGCATCAGGGAAGTTGATACATAAGAAAATGATTGTAATTTATAATTCTAATTTATAAACACAAAAGCCATTTCTTAATAGATGAATCATGACAGGAAGAAATCAAAACTATATATATGTTTGATTAAAGTAAGATTGTTAAGCCCTTAACATTGCTTTCCTTAGTAAAGCAGATCAAAGAACCTGTGCCAGCAGCCCTTCTGTGTGCTGGTTGTTGTTGGTTTTACACAGCCACTGTAGCTGCTTGCCAAATTGTTACCACATTGCTAAAGGAAATGGGGTAGAGGAGGAAAATAAGTGAAAGTAAAAGAGGGGAGGAGAAAGCTACAGAAAGAGTAAGGGAGGAAGAAGGGAAGAAATAGATATATAGATAGATGATACATGGAACGTTTTCTTTGAACATTTCCTAGATGACAAGCACTGTGCTAACTGTACTGACCACTGGAGACACAAAAATAAGCAAGCAAGAGTGTCCCTGTCTTTAAGATGCTTACGTTCTAGTCAGGAAGACACACAAAAGTGTCATCAGAAGGAGGGGAGTGCTTGAAAGTGGCATGGGGAGGAGATAGTGTGAAGGGCATAAAGTCCTGTGTCTCAGCACGGTAAGAAGAAAGTTCACCTAACTCCTTCTTTTAGTCATACATTTCCTCAGTACTCCGTAGGTCATCACTGGAAATATGCAGCAATCTACTTGTACCCAACATGTGTCTTTTGAATCACCCACAATTTGATTCCTTAGTGATTATAGTGTTCCAAGATCCACTACCATAAAGAATCACTGGGAGAACAATTGCTGGAAAGGATCTTTGTATCAGGGAATGGTTTGGGATAATTACAAATACTGTGCACCTTCCCAAATGTAATCAATCCTGTTCTCCCTCCTCTTGGCCCAACTCATTGTCCATCTGCACTGTTTGTTCTAAATATATGAAGTAATATACTAACAATGAGAGATAATAGCTAGCTAATTGGGGTCATTAACAGAGGATATATATATTTTCCATAGTGATGAAATTTGGAGCAAGAGGGAATGACCCTAAGACCAAAAGCCTGAGAGATCAGACTATGACTCTTTGGTAATTGTCTTCCTTCTTCCCTTCCTGATTTGATATAGTACAGACAGTATACTTTCCCAGTGATGTACTAAAAAACACAAAAATTAGGCAAGCTCGTCACGATGTATGCTTTGCAGGACAAAGTTACTTTAATTAATCTTAGCAGCCTAACTAAAAAAAAAAGGCAGCAAAAATTCCTTGTCCAGACTGCTTGTCTTCATTGTAGGCAGACAGGTCTGCATGTTGGCAATTGTTCAAAATGATTATAAACAGATTAATGCTTGACGTTATAGAAAAATGCACATGTTTTAAAAGAATGGAAATCTTGTCAAAATGTGATGAATATCATGACTATCACCTGACAGTTATGGCCAATATTACAGCATGACTCACATACTTTGGCTCATTCCATCATATTTATTCAAGCGAGGTTTCCTGACAGCGATTATCAACTCACTGGACAGAGCACTCCACAACACTAACAATTTATAGCTTGAACCCACTTGAAACATAAACTAGAATTGGAAAGACCTTTTGTTTCTGTTGTAAAGATATGACATCATAGAGCATTTATGTGGAGAGTGCCACTGACAATGAAACTTTGGATCTGTAAACAAGGCCTAGTCACTTTTGAAGAACATGTTTTAGCTGCATTTAGCTCCATTTCTTTCCTTTTCTTCTTCTTTTTTTTTGGTGTATATGTGTACGTAAAGGAGATGAAACAGGTAAAACAGTAAGGTTCATACTGGCAGTAGAGAGGTTTTCCTAGGGAAACCTCCAGACAAACCCATTAATATTGTGTGAAATATTTTTCAGGTTCTCCACATCTGTAATCCAGGGAAGGAATCCTTGTGGAGATGGAACCTGGCAATATCTTCTTTAAGTGTTGTACTCCTTGCTTCCTCAGCAGCCACAGCTACTGAAGACCTAGAAAACAATGTTTTCACCACCAAAGTCCTTGGCACTTGTCAGTGCCAAGTCAGTGTCAGAGAACGGTATAGTTTGAATAGTGGAAATAACTCCAGAGAAGATTCATCAGCATGTGCTTTGTTGCTGCATTCTAAGGAATACTGGGCCTTTCCATCTGGTTTGCAGCTGAAAGCTCCCAAAGCTTCTTGCCCTTTCAGAATGTGTGCTCTTTGAGCATAGTGACTGTCTTGTTTTTCTATTTATATCCTCAGTGCTTTAACCAGTGGTCTGTCTACAGTAAGTGTGTCCTTCCTTCCCTTGCTCCTTCCTTCCTTCCTTCCTTCCTTCCTTCCTTCCTTCCTTCCTTCCTTCCTTCCTTCCTTCCTTCCTTCCTTCCTTCCTTCCTTCCTTCCATCCTTTTCTATCCTTATTGTCTTCCTCCCTCCCTCCCTTCCTTCGTCAAAGGAATAGGGTGGAACTATTTAAATCCTTCCCCCGAAGTATATTTGAGCTTAATTTAAATCTGAAAAGTCATTGAAATTTTGCTTCCTCAAGAAAAGTACAGACTTAGGAAAAAATAGCTAAAAGTCACTGTGGAATGGGAACAACAGGCTGAAATCTAAATAAATTGTGATAGTTATAACCAGAGGATTTCAGAGTCAGGAAGAAGAGAGAAAATGGTATGTATTTGTTTGACATTTTAATATTACACCCTCATTAGCTGCTCTTTCATCTCTGAAATATTTGACATCTAATCTAACTACACAGAAAATAGGCCATTTTGTCTAGCCTTAAAAAGCAAGTTTATTTAAAATATGAAAATCAAAAAAGACATAACAAATACTGAATATTGCTACTATTTTTGTAACTTAGAGAAACAGCTGAAATCCAAATGGAATACTTGTGACATATAATCACTTACTTCAGGAATCTTCTCTAGTACTTTTTAGTGGAGATTATAAGTCTCTCAAGTTGATTTAAGCCCTTTTCTATTGTTATGTATATAATTTAATAACAATTTAATAGCAATAACAATCAGGTGCCTTTTTTGTTGAACACAGGTAACTGTGGAAATATGAAGTTTAAAAATTTCCCAACTAAACCAGTTCAAATTCTTTGCTCCACAATTTGTTAAATTGTGACAGCTTAGTGGTGTTTCCAAATTTTTAATTTCCCACTGAGGCAAAAGATATTATTTGTATTATCTAATCTGAAAATGCATATTAACACATTTTCCACTAAATAAACCCAATCTGGAATAATCAATAGAAAGTGAAGAGTCAACCACTGACTTTTTAATGACATTTCTCATGAACTATTTGGCAGAAACCTTAACTCTACAAGACTACCTTATTAAATAATTCTGTCAGTCTAGGAAAATTAATATAAATTGCAAGATTTTATTTTCCCAAAATTTAAGAATCTTTTTTGACCCAATTTGTCTTTTCTTACATCCTTATTTCATCTTTTTCTGTACTACAATTATGTATATATTTGTCACATATATAGTTACTAGACCATTATTTCTGTGAGAGCAGGGACCACATCTTAACTAAATTTTGTATTTGCTTTTGGCCAATAAGGCAGTGATCCCCATCTGTATGTATTTAATAAATATCAGTTAAATCGAATTATATGCCCTACCCTCACTCTCTAAATAAGGTAGCAATCATTTACCCTTTGTACTCTATAGTTTCTCCAACTTGTATTTATGATTTTTTCTCTTCTCTCATTTCCACTCATTTTTCACCACTGAACTGATTTTTTCCTAACTCCATTCTATAAAAAAATCTACTCTAAAAGTTTTTACTTGCACTTTAGTTTGCTGAAATAGATTCACTGAAGTCAAGTACTTGTCTGCAATTTTTGTCACCCACTTACCCCAGGTTCTATTATTCTTATCGGTTGGAGAGCATGCTTTTTGTTCTGCCAGAAGGGTCCTTTGATAAGATCTGTGCAAGGCTGTATGATGTAGTGGAAAGAGAATAGTATAGCCATAGGTACAAAAATATTTATTGTAGTCCTTTTTTTGGTGGAAAATAACTGAAAACTATGAAGAGGCCATCAATTAGGGAATGACTGAACAAATCAGAGTATTTTGTTTTGAAATACTGGCGTATCATAAGATGTTTTCAGACAAAACTGGGAAGACTAAAGTGTACAGATCCAGAACTATAATTTATACAATAGTAACATCATTATGAATACAAAGAATTTTAAAACACTTGACATTTCTGATCCATTCAGTGACCATCCATGCCTTCAGAGGACCAATGATGAATTATGCTTCCTGTCAGAGAAGTATTGAAAACAACGAAGAATGAGGAATAGATTTTTGGATGTGGCAAATGGGAGAATTTGCTTGAATATATACATTTTATAAGGGTTTTATAAATCTTTCTATTTTAATGGGAAGGTGGAGGTGGGAGGGAGAGAAAAGAAATGCTTACTAACTGAAAATTAAAAAAAAGAAACAGCTAGAGCTTGTGTTCTGTTGGAGTAGCCTATAAGAACTTGGTTTAACCTCCATACAACAATCACCCAACCATCTTTACATCATGCTGGCTCCATTCCAGCATCATTACCATCTTCTTCTCTCCTTATTCTATAAGAATCTTCGACTCTGAATAGATGAGGTGCTTTTTTTCTTTTTACTTATATTATCCTGAAATAATCCTCTATCTCAGGGCTGTCCAAAATGCTGCCGCAGTGCGATTTATATGGCCTGCCTACAAGCATAGAAATTTACATAAATGCTTTAGTAAATGAAGCTGAGCTACCACAGAATTCTCACTAAAATGGCAAATCAAACAGCCCTGCTCTATGTCATTCCCCAGTCAACTTGAAAACATGCTGCCTCCCTCTCCTATTTATCAGCCCTCTTTATAAATATATAAAGGGTCTTCCCCATTATAATCCAATGTCCTTGAGGGGAGGGGCTATCTATCTGGTTCATTAGCTATCATTTATCATCTAGTTGGTTGGTTGTTGTCTTTTGTTCTCAAAGACAACCAAAATGACAGCACTATGTTGGAGACTTGGCACAATTGTCTGACTGTGGCTGGTCAGATCACCACAAGTTTGGAAGGCTCTACCATAAGTCAGATACAAATAGTCCATATGAACATCTGGAGTGGAGATGTTTCTAAACTTACAGCTCACATTTCTTTTGAGCTACTGCAATTCTGCTTTGCTCATAGAGCACAGACATGACATTCTGGGCAGTCCTGTGCCAGTGTCTTCCACGTCATGCAGTTGATTCCAAGGTTCTTCAGAGAGACTTTGAGAGTGTCTTTGTATCACTTCTAACTTTGATGTGAGTGCTTGGCTCTTGCAAGTTCTTTTAGGCAAATGTACATTTGGCATTGGAACAACATGCCCAACTCATCAGAGTTTTACTCTCTATAGTAGAATTTGAATGCTTGGCAGTTCAGGTACATAAACATTTGTTAACAAAAAGTCACTATGCCAACTCTCCCTCTACTTTGGTCTTGGCTTGGAGGCTTTTCTAGTTAAATAATTTACTGTCAGTGAAATATCTGACCTTGATGCTGTTTTTGTCCCCATTAAAGGTATCCCAATAACATGGCTGAAAACATCATGCTAAAAAGCATGGGAGCAAGCACACAGCCTTGCTTCATTCCACTGGTGACTAAGAAAAAGCAAGAGCATCAACCATTATCCAGAACCCACGCAAGTATGTCATCATGAAACTGATATATGATACTGATGACCTTCTCCAGGCAACCAAATTTTACATAATTTTCTAAAAGTCCTCGGGACTCACAGATTCAAAGGCCTTGGTCAGATCAATGAACATTGTGCACAGATCTCCATCTGATCCCGGCATTTCTTCTGGAGTTTTTGGACAGCAAACACCATATCAACTGTTCTTCCACCCTTTCTGAAGCCACACTGTCTGTCAGGTAGATGATCATCTTCTAGGTGAAGGATTAGCCTATAAAGGAAGACTCCAGCAAAAATCTCACCAGCAATGGCTAAGAGAGACTTTCCCCTGCCCCCATTCCTACCCCCTGATTGTCACAAGGTGATCTATTTCCTTTACCTTTATAGAGATGGACAATTGAGGCATCTTTGAATTCCTGGGGAATAACCTCTTCTTGCTGTATAACCTGAAAGATTTCTGTCAGCTTTTGTAAGAGCAGTGGACTCCCTGCCTTACAGATCTCAGCTGAAATATAATCAGTACCAGGTGCTTTGCCACATAAGAGGAGCCCAATGGCATTCAAAACCTCTTCTTCAGTTGGAAGTTTGGCTAAAGAGGAATTGACTTCAACCTAAGGTTTTTGGTCAATGGCTTCAGCATTGATTGACGACAGTCTATTGGGAACAGTACAGAAGTGTTCAGCCCATCTCTCCAGGATAATGTCTTTATCACTAATCCATGTGGCTTCATTAGCATTGAGTAGTTGAGATGCATCATAGGTCTTTGGCCCATAAATAGCCCTCAGGGCATTATAAAAGTGTTTTTGATTGTTACTATCAGCATAAAACTGAATTTCATCTCCCTTCTTACTGAGCCAAGAATTATGCAACCCTCTAAGCCAGGGGTGGGGAGCCTGTGGCCTCAAGGTTGCCCCTGTGAGTCTAAGCTTTGCTTGCATTTTACTTTGATGTAGTTCAATGCTGCCCTCTAAGAAAAGGATGAACTATCCTGCTGGTAAACCCTGTGGAGCGATCTTTTAAGTTTAGCAGCTTCTGAATTTTCCCCTCATTTTTGTTGAACCCGTCTTGATGTTTGTGAGTGTTCTGGTCCAGATGATTAAATGCAGTGTTATACACCAAAGCTCTGAAAGCTGCCCACTCCTTTTCTGCTCCACTGTTGCCAACTGTATGTTGGCTCAGCTTTTTCTTCAAGTTAGCAAACAAGTTAGCTTCTCTGGGAGAAGCACTCTAATCTGTCTACGTTCTCCTCTGCTTGTGCATTGGTGCTGCTGCTTTTGTGGAATGGGAATATTTAGCTTAGAAAGGATAAATCTATGAGCAATCTAGAAGCACACATCTGCACCACACATCACCTCCATCACTCTAACCTTCTGTCAGTCTCTTCTCCTTACAATGACATAGTCTATTAAATGTCGATGTCCGCTGCCAGGTTTCATCCATGGAGTTTTATTGTACTTGGGGAAACAGAAATGGTAATGGGAAGGCCATGCGATGCACAAGTCTTTAGCAGTAAGTGACCGTTGCTTTTGCTGTTTCTGACTCCATTCCTTCCAAGGATTCCCTGTCATGTCAGGGAGTCTGTGCCTACTCTTGTTCTCTCTCATACACTGATGATGAGGGCCTTCATGTCTTCATAAAATTTTTTTTTGACTTCATCAGGGTTTGTCAGAATGGGAGCATATGTATTAATGATGGTGGTATGGTGCTTTCCTTCAAGTGGCAATTACATTGTCATGAGCCTGTCATTTACTCCTTTTGGTGGGCATACAAGCTTATTGGTTAGAGAACTTTTGATCCCCACACCTACACCAGTTTCATGGTGTTCCCCTTTACTGCAGCCATTCCAGAAAAAGAAAAAACAATGCATATCCAGCTCTGACTTCACTAAGCTGGCCTTCATTTGCCAGTCTTGTTTTACTTAGGGCTGCTATTTGGATGTGATATCTACTAAGTTCTCTTGCAACAATAGCTGTTCATCTTTTAGATCTATGGATCTCATGTTTTCCATAAGTATGAACACATTCTATGTACCAATGGTGGGTGGAGGAATCTTTGCAAAACTTTCTGTATGATATTTTTGTGTTTCAACTGCAGGATGGGATTCCCACCTGTCATGGTAAGCAGCCCACGGTTGGATGAAGCAGACAACTTTTAGGACATCTTTTCTAGCCTTTCTTCACACCAGGAGGTGAGCAGTATGGTCCTTAAAAAAGGCTACTCAGACACCCAGGGGGCTGCTGAATCCCATTGCTGCTTCAGTCCAGTAAGAAGACAACTCTATGGCCTGCTCCTCCAGTGTGCAGGGTTCTGATTGTAGCTCCCAGTGTATCCACACATGTTTCTTCTTCACTTGCTTGTTACCACAGGACTTTAATGTAGGTAAAAATGGTAAAACATATAAATTGGATTTAAGTGGGGCAGAGCTGTAGTCATGAACCTCACTCTCTTTTCCAGAGTCATTGGAGGGTAGTTGCAAGACAAAGTCAAGGCAACTGGTGATAGCTCAGGATTTAGTGGATGACCTTGTCATCTTTAATATCTAGCCAAGCTCTAAGCACTCCACAATGCCTGCTTCAACTGCCTTTATGAGCGTTGGAACATATTGTTCTCATCTATCCATTCCAATGAAGGCAATATTCATATACTGGGGGCAGACTTGCCCCCCCCAACTCACCAAAGGGTTTGAGATACCCCCCCACCTTTAGCCTTAACATGGTTTAGCTCATTTGCCAAAACAGTTTACCAGGTGTGGCCACTGTGCATACTATAGCTTCTTGGAGCCACAGTTGAGAGTTGGATAAATTAAATGGGTAGCAAAGGTAAAAGAAGCTCTGAATAGGGCCCAGGGGCCCCCACACCAGAAGTACTAGTTTTCCCTGAAGAAACTTTTGCAGAATCCCTACAATTCAATTTTTATACTTCAGAATCTGATGCCAATCTTATTGGACTAATATTTAGTGGGTATAAATAAGCTTCAATATATTACCAAAGATGATATGTCCATTAGAAGTAGCATGAAATATATCATCTGGGACATTTAAATTTAAATAAGAAAATAGACCAATCACATAGGCAGAATCAGGGATAACAAATAGGCAACCCAGTGGAAAGTGTCACTAGAACTTAGGGAATGATAAAAGACCTATAGAAAGGTTTCCCGAACATTTCTTGGACATTTTAAGGAGTTTTTATGGGTAGACGTTGATAGGAATAACATAAGACAAGAAGATATGCTGGATCAGAGTCTTTGATGTAATCCCTTTAGAGGTTGTACCCACATCAATGAGATCACAGATAAATTATATTGAAACATAAGCTTTTGTTTTTCTCTAGTAGCCACATTGCACCATTGTATCATATTAATGTTAAAACCACCACCCAGCTGGGCTTGAGCCCAATATTTTTTTTTTGTCCCAGTATGCTCCATATTTTCATTAGATAAAATTAAGAATTACACAAAAGGTAATAACACATATCTTAGATACACAAAAAATGACATATTTTTCTTATGACATCCTTAACAATGTTCGTATTTATAACATAAGAATAATCATCATTATATTAAGGTGATAAGTAAGCTAGTTTTCCTGCTCAAAGTTTATTAGAACATAGTCTCATCAATGATCATGGTACTTGTAATACTTTTTAACTACTGATTAAGATTTATATTTTGCCTATATTTGATATAATAGCTACAGCAGAAAGC
Organism: Phalanger gymnotis; assembly: GCA_028646595.1. Taxonomy (NCBI): domain Eukaryota; kingdom Metazoa; phylum Chordata; class Mammalia; order Diprotodontia; family Phalangeridae; genus Phalanger; species Phalanger gymnotis. The sequence continues at coordinate 11,251 of JAQQSZ010006964.1, forward strand.
AGCATTTCACATGAATAAGAAGTTATAAAGAGTAGTGTTTATTCACCCATAGTAAAAGCATAATAAATGACATCTTCTTCCTTTAGCTCAAACACCTTTCAAAGTGCTTTGGTATAAAAAAGTCATCATGTTTCCCAGTGCTTGGCACATAGAAAATGCTTAATAGCTGCTCTATCTTTCTATCTATCTTCCCATCTACCTCCCTAGCAACCTATCCTATGTTGTCCAGAAATTTTAAAAAGAACCTCCTTTTACTGGAAATAGTTGTAGCAAACTCATCGGTCTTTCCTCTCCATCAGTAACAGTACTTACAAGCCCAAATAAGAGTAGTGGTGTGGTTTCTGAGTTTGGACATCTAACTATGTTTCTGTATTTCTGCTAATTTGACCATTTTTATTATCTTTCTACTAATATTAGGTGCTCTGGGGAGCAGTCTCTTCAAACCAGTCATAGGTTTATCCATCACAAAAAGATGTCATTTCACTTTTTTAAAAACGACAATGAAAAAGGAATATAATTTAATTATGGAAATTTTTAACTTTGTACATTTAATTTTTAATTTAATTTTTAATTTTCTACAACTATTCTTGGAGCAATTCAATTTTATCTAAGTTGCAAGTTGGATTTTTTAAATCAACTTAAAAACATTGTACTTAGCAAAATCATAAACATTGGTAAATATACCAGATACTGTGATATTTTCAATTTCCATATAACTGCTTAATTTCAGGTTTACACACTTCGTGTTTAAATGAAGTAAACAATGTGGCAGTTCAACTCATCTATATCATGAGCCTATGTTGAAGACCAGGTGTACCCAGTACTCCCAGAGTACTGATCCAGATTGATCTTGTTTGCACATATATTAAATAGTCCCTGCACCATATTCACTGACAGAGTGAATTTAGTTTTGTTGACTTTGATCTGAACTTTGTTTTCATTGAAAAAAAATTATACATTTAGGGAAGAGTTTAAAAATACCTGAAAATATCTAATAACTTAACACACCTCATAACACCTTCATCCCAGGGGGCAGAGCACATCCCATCATTTTGGCAGGGGGTAAATTACTGTGATAAGGTTTAGAAGAGAAAGGTGGTTTGAGACTGAGGAATACCAAAGTGGCCAATTGTTGACTTGAAAATTAACAGTAGGCTATTCTCTGCTGTCTTCTCAAGGGATTTGTCAAACTTAATGCCTATTGTTGTTCTTCGTCCTTTGTTTTTGAAGAGGACCAAAGACATCACAAGGTGATGTTTTAAGTGAGGCAGAGTTCCAAGAAGTCATCAACTTCACTCTTCACTTCCAGGCATTAAAGTCCAGTGGAAAGACAAAAATCAAGACAACTAGTGATGGTCTGGATCCAGGAGATGACTGACATCTTCAATGTCTAACCGAGCTCTAAGCGCTCCACAGTGCCTGCTTCAGCCACCTTCATGGTCATTGGAACAAATGACTTCAAGAGGGGGAAAAATTGTTCCACAGGGGGAAGTTTTTACATGGTTGAGGTAGACATCCTCCAACACCAACAGATTTGAAGACTATTAATTACCCTCAATGTGGTTTATCCCATTTGCTGACACGGTGTTGACACGGTGTTACCAGGGTGTGGCCACTGCACATGCTATAGTTTTTTGTATCCACAGGGGTGACAAGTGGACCCCAAAGGTGGAAGAGTAGTCCCAAAAGGGCTCAGCAAGCCATCAGACCAGAGGTGCTAGTCATTCCTGAACAACCCATACACCCCACTGATATACACTGCCTGGCTCAGTGTATGCCAACCATACTCTGACATGAGAGGGTAAACTGTGATCAGTATCCCAACTTCTTTTTTTTTTTGATTTAGAGTTTTACTTATTATTTTTGTGTGTATACATTTCTTCTTCTTTTTTTAATTTTAATTTATTATTATTATTTTTTTAATTTTAATTTATTTTTGACATGTGTGGTTGTCAGCATTGATTTTCACAGGTGTTTGAATTACAAATTTTCTCTCCATTTCCTCCCCCACCCACTCCAAGATGGCGTACACTCTGGTTGCTCTGTTCCCCAGTCTGCCTTCCCCTCCGTCGCCCCATTCCCCTCCCATCCCCCTTTCCCTTCCTTTCTTGTAGGGCAAGATAAATCTCTATGCCCCATTGCCTATGCATCTTATTTTCTAGTTGCATGAAAAAAAAACTTTTTTACTTTTGAAC
>JAQQSZ010006965.1:0-13445 GCA_028646595.1 Phalanger gymnotis
CTTTAATCTACGCCTACAGGGGTTTCACACCTGATAGGGCTTTGGGCCTGGGGCTTAGCCGTTTAACAGGTGAAAGTACTTTCACCATAAACAAAAGCCAAACTCCTTAAGCACACCCGTTAAACTAAGCCCATTTTGCCTTACTGGCACACTGTCTGCAGGAGTTGGTTAGTAATTGGTAGTGGGGAGGACGTAACAGGGATGGCAGGACCCTTCTCCATAGGAAAGGGACTTTGGAAGGTGATGAGTCCAACCCTTCGTTTTATAGATGAATAAGCTGAAATCTAGTCATTCGATGATTTACTCGTAAGTAAGCCAGTAAGTGTCTGAGGTGGGATTTGAACCCAGGTATTCCTAATTCTAGGTCCAGTGCTCTACTGGCAAGTAAGAATAAGTAGGATAGTGAGTTCCATTTCTCTACTTAGATATTTTCCTTTCTATAAAGCCATTTCTCCACTCAGATATTTTCCTTTCTGTAGGCCAAGTTAGTGACCATAGGACCCCCGAGGATAAGAATAGGACACCAGATATTCCCATCCTGTGTATTTACCTAAGGGTGAGAGGCCTGAAAGAAAGAAGGCTAGGGGTGAATAAGTCAGCAACCATAAAATCTTCTGATAATAAGGATAGGACAAAGGATGCTCACCCCCTGTGTATTGACCCCAGGATAAGGGACCCCCGGCTTGGGAGAAGAATGGATGAAAAGCCAGAAAGCCAGGTGCAATGTAGACGTGCAAGACTATTTAGGTATAAGAATTATGGGAGGCAAATGTAAGGAGTTTGAGGGATATCCGTTACAGAGGCAGGGAGTAGAGGAGAGATTAGCTCATCACAGATGCCAAGGTGAGGTATCAAACTACCGGCCTCTGTCTGTCAAAGATAACTAAACCATTTGTTCCTTGTCATTGTCATTGAGATAGATTTATCACTTAAGATTGATGGGAGAATGGGATAAGAATGGTGGGAAGGTTATGTTCGTCACCTGCTTGTCAAAGATAATTAAAACTTTGTTCTTTGCCATTGTACCTGGGATAGATTTGTAGGGTCCAGATTGTACCCTCAAAGCTTGTGTCTTCAAGCTGAGAGGAAGGAGGTTGGGAGGGGGAATTGTGGGTAGGGACCTATATAAACACCCCAATTTTCTGTGTCCAGTGCACTCAGACACTGAAAGGACCCCTGGTGCTCCTAGTGCCCGAGTTGCCCTTTCCCGGGATCGTAATAAATTTTCCTTTCTACTTTCACCTTGAGACGCCTTTGTTTTAATTCTTTGATTTGTAAATCTGTGTCACACATTAGTAAGCCTTTAGAGTTAATGTTCATTGGTGTTTCGTCTACGCAAGGGGATACTAAGATCATGAGCATTGACCCTATCACCTGGTATGCATAGGCATACCCAACCAAGAACCAGAAAACTTCCAGAGCTGTTAAGTTAGAAGTATTTCTCAGCATATGGTTTCCTCGTCTGAATGTTTTCTGACCACATTAAAGACTTTATGAGCAAAAGACTTCAGGAAGTTTTGGTTTTGATGGCAACGAGAAGTGTAGAACCACATTTTGCTACCATTAGGATGATTTGTAGCTTGGATACTTCAACTATACATTGCTGAACATGCTTGGGACTTTGAGAGCTGAGCAGAAATCTATCGAGTCAAGATGTAACAATATACAAAAGCCCGTATGCATGCATTGCTCCCAGTAATGATGCCATGAACTTTAGTCTATGCTTGTTTAAGTGAGAGCAAGAATCATGTTTGCCACACATCCCTCCAAAACTACTGTAGTATAAGAAATGATGAACCCGCTGCCCCTAGAAAGGCATGGAAAGACTTGGACAAAACGACGATGAGTGAATTGAGCAAAACCAAGAGAACATCTTAATAGTAAAAAGCAGTACTGTTTGAAGGATGACTTTGAGCAACTGAGTCATTGTGGTTGTTATAAATACACAAATTAAAAATAAAGGACATATGAAGAAAGATGCTATCTGCATCAAGAGAAAGAACCGATAAATAGAAATATGTATAGAATAATTATACGTGTGTGTGTATACCTATTTGTGTTTAATGGTAGCCATGTCTAGGGTGGTGAAAAAGCAAGAAAAAAAAAGGGGAAAAATTTACATAAGTTTGTGGTATATCTGGAAGTAATAGCAAGTTGTACATGATCGATTTGCAGTTTTGTATGTGATCATCTTTTTTTATTGTACTGTGTTATGGAAATGCTTGCTTTGTTCCTTGAATTGAAAATAAAATAAATTGGAAAAAAGAGTCATATTTGCCTATTGACTTGAGTTTTGGCAGTTCGAGAGATGGAGAAATAGTCTCATAACATGTATGTCTCTTGGCTAGAGAACAGCTGAAGGAGGCCTAACAATGGCCTCAAAAATCTCATAGAATCTAGTTATCGCTTAATCTATAAATTTATCAATAACAACCACAATTCACATTTATAGATTAAGTGAGGCATGAACTAAAACATTCGCAGCAGCACGTTTTTGTAGTAGCAGATAACTGGAAATAAATTTCAATAAGATGCCTAAGTTGGTCATCAAGATCCTTATCAGGGTGGTAGAGTTCTGCTTAGAAAACTTGGTATTTATTCTTGAAATATCTGTAAAGTAAATGTCCCTTTATAAAAGTCAATCAACGTTAAATGGAATTGAAGATTCTGGTCATTGCTTCCCCACTCCCCAATTGTGGAGGTGGGAAGGAGGAGGAATACAGCCAGTAGGAGCTTGAACCAACGTTAACAGAATACAGAAACACTCCAACCCTCTCAAAGTACCTGAGAGCCCTAAGCCAGAGATGTAACAGGCCTGGGGCCTAAGTCAATCATTTTAAATACAGGTTATAAAAAAAGAGATTTTTCTTTTTCACACTGAAAAAGCATGGCAAAGTCCACTCTTCTCATGAGAAAGAGATCACTCAACAAGCAAGGATTCCAGTTGAGCCAGACTCTAGAAGGAGAGAGTGGCTCCACAGCTATGTATCCCACTAGGCACAATGCTTATGTACTGTTCTCTGGTTATTCTTCCCCCACAGTTGAATTTTTTGAACCCAAACATAGGACTTTAGTAAAATTAAATGTCAATTTATTAGATATAGCCCATAATTTTAGCTTGTTGAAAACTTTTTAAGTTCCTAAACTCTGTCAACCAACATGTTAGCAATTCTTTCCAGTTATGTGTCATCTACAAATTTAATAAGTATGACATTCTGAGACTGGTTCTGTGCAACGATTCTGAAAGCTGAACAATAGAAGGTCTCGCGATGAACAACAGAAGTTATGTATGAGTTAAGAAGTCATTGATCTGAGATGTGTGTTCATCTAAAGTTGTTTAAGCCCTATGGTGCAAAAAATGGGAGGCTAAGGGTCTAGTGGACTAGAAAGAGCACTGGATTTAATCAGAAGGTTTAGTTTCAAGTCCCAGTGTTGTAGACATAGAATATAGTGCCTAAAGGGTTAAACATAATAGTAAGGGTTGCTTTTCTAGTACCTTGTAAGGCCCCTCCTGAGCTTGAGGGTGTCCTAAAGTCTCTTCCTTTTATCTTGAAATACTATAAAACTTTCCCTTATCCTGGACCACAAAATCCCTTATCTCTGTCATCCGGAGTCATAAAATTTCCCCTCTCTTCCTTAACCTGTCCTTATAAAAACAAGCCCTTGTCCCTCTGTAAATTGCTAGTCCTTCTTCCAGGCCTAGCCTGCTGCTTTTGTGTCAGTAAAGCTCCCCTTGGTTAGGAGAAAGTCATCAAAGTGAATTCTTTCACACCTGAACCACACTCTCTCAATTCTGACCTCAGCACTAGGTCTCTTAAATAACAAGCCCGATTCACATTTATAGAGGTAAGAGGTGACTCCAAGCCTTTACTGAGTCCAAGTCCAATATCCTTTCTGCTATACCTATTCAGAAAGTCACTATTTATAAAAGAAAATATGGCCTAGCAAAACCCCCCAGCAAGTTAGCAGAATCTGACAGTATATTCAATATTCTACACTCATAGTGCTCCAGGACAGCTAGGTGGCACAGTGGATAGAATGCAGGGCGTGGAGTCAGGAAGACTCATCTTCCTGAGTTCAAATCTGGCCTCAGACACTTACTGGCTGTGTGACTCAGGGCAAGTCACCTAACCCTATTTGCTTCAGTTTCCTTATCTATAAAATGAGGTGGAGAAAGAAATGAAAAATCACTCCAGTATCTTTGCCAAGAAAACTCCAAATGAGGTCACAAGAAGTCAAGGCTGAATACCAACAACATAGTGCTCCAACCCTGCAAAGAAGGGAAGGAAGTGTAAATTCTCACCTATTCTTTGGGGCCAACCTTTGTCATTATAATAACAGAGCATTGGATTTCACTTTGATTGTTCTTTCCAAGATCAGCTCATTCTTGGGATTGTTGCCTCTCCCACCTCAGGATGACACTGCCTCGAGGCCTGAACATTGATTGCTGAGCTCCTGCTGAGGGCTGCCATTTCTTGAGAAGCCCTAGTCATGCTGCTCTCTTCAGTCCTAGGACAGCTGTGCTTTCCCACCAGGTTACCACCCCCCTTCTCCACCCCACCCCCACCTTAACAGGGATTGAACAGCTTTAAAAAAAAAAGACAATGAAGCCAGCGAACTTACTTTAGGTTAATTTCCTGGGAAGAGAGTGTCTTATGCCATCTGAGTATATCTATTCATCATCTTATACCTGGACTGTGGTCCCAAGTCAGTGGTGAATGTTTCTCTACTAGTAAGAATTTTATAATAGTTATCAATAAAAATAAAAAAACATAAAACTTTAATAAGGCTCAAACCTCCAGTTGGCGTGCAGCTTCTCAAGGTGTTATTCCTCTCATAAAATATATTAATCCATTTATGGAGGATTTGGTCCATGGCTTATTAGTTCAGTTCTTCTGCCTTCCTTTCCCTTGATTCTTCAACCTAAATGGATTCCTAGTCCCATATCCCTCAGGGGAGGGGGGTCCTTTTGTAGCTGGCTCAGAATTACAGCATTTTCCACCTCTGCTTTCATTAGCTCAAATCCCCCTTCTATCTTTAATTTTGCCTAACAAATTTAACCTATTAGGTCCTTTTCATCACTTTAATATGTCTCTTTGTTCATCTTTGTGCCCTTCTGTTCAATTTCTTTTCGCTTTTTTTCTGAAACAATACTAGCCTATACCCATAAAGGAATTTATTTAATTACTCAGTTATTTTCTTAATAATTGTACTTATTCTTCCACCCTGCCTACCAGCAGATTGGGTTCCCAGAGCTAGGCTAGATATATTTTTCCCCTCAAGATTCTAGGGGTAACCCTGAGTGGTTGGGGGCATCTTTCTTTAATACTATTGTCTTGAAACCCCATTCTGGTATGTTCTCCCTAAGGTTAATCACAAGTGAGTGGAACAAGTGAAGACTTCTCACGAAAGGGGACAAATTAAATAAATAGAAATAAGTAGGATAGTGAGTCCCATTTCTCTACTTAGATATTTTCCTTTCTATAAGACAAGCTAGTGACCGTAAGGCCCCCGAGGTTAAGAATAGGACACCAGATATTACCATCCTGTGTATTTACCTAAGGGTGAGAGGTCGGGAAGTAAGAAGGCTAGAGGTGAATAAGTCAGCAACCATAAAATCCTCTGAGAATAAGGATAGGACACAGGATGCTCACCTCCTGTTTATTGACCCCAGGATAAAGGACCCTCGGCTCGGGAGAAGAATGGTTGAAAAGCCGGAAAGCCAGGTGCAACGTAGACATGCAAGACCAATTAGATATGAATGATGGGAGACAAAATGTAAAGGTGCTGGGGGATATCTGTCACAGATGGAAAGGTGATGGCAGGCATCTGTTGCAGAAGCAAGGGTGGTGGGAAAGGCTAGTCTGCCACAGATGTGAAGATGAGGTAACCAACAACTGGCTTCTGCTTGTCACAGATAACCAAACCATTTGTTCATTGTCATTGTCACTGAGGTAGATTTATCTCTTAAGATGTAAGAACGGTGCATCGCCCATTTGTCAAAAATAGCCATACTATTTGTTCTTTGCCATTGTCCCTGGGATAGGTTTATCATGTTCAGCTTGTACCCTCAAAGCTTGCGTCTTCAAGCCGAGAGCAAGGAGGTTGGGAGAGGGAATTGCGGTTAGGGACCTACATACACCCCAATTCCCTGTGTCTGGTGCGCTCTGACACTGAGAGGTGCCCGGAGTTGCCCTTTCCCACGGGATCCTGATAAATTTTCCTTTCTACTTTCACCTTGAGACACCTCTGTTTTAATTCTTTGATTAGTAAATTTATATCACACACAAGTGATTAGTGCCCCGGTATAATTTAACCAGTTAGTATCAGTTAGCTTTTACAAAGGGATATTTGCTGCAAAGACATAGTGAGGAAAGATGTTACAAAACCTTTTTCCCAGATCTGAGGCTATAGTCACACTTTCTCATATATCCCGTTAGTGCCCCAAGAAAGTAGATTCACACTTAAAGCAGTTGCTACAAAGCGTTTGTCCCAATAAGTTCACTTTTGGAGATCAGGATTTCATGTGTAGGATATGTTATTTTGGTCCACAGCTTGAGCAACTTTGCTTTTTTGGAGTATCATCCTGTTCTTTTCCTTAATTTACCATATTTCACTGCATAATCATTGCAGATTTTATGCCAATATTTTTGTAATAAAGTGGGGCGTAGCCATTATGTGAAACCTCTTTAAAAAAATTTGTGCTAGTATTACTTAAAAAATATTTGTTACTAAACTGTCTTTGGTGCAAGATTAGGATGCATGGAACGCTCGTGAATATATGTTAAAATTGAATACTCCAAATTAACGTACATCATTTCTTCATGATAGTTGAACATTTTTCTGGTCTGAAAAATAAATTTAACACATTAGTAGTTATTGATTTGTGCATTATAGTCAAAATACTACACTTGAGAAAAATTTACAGTGTTGCAAAGTACGGACTTACAAAATTGAATCTGTGTCTAAAGATTCTGCATTGCTATCATTGGTTTCATTATCTGACTGGCCATCCTCAGTGCCACTAAAATCAGATGTGTTTACTTTGTCTTCACTTTGCCACAGTGTGTCATCTTCAGAACCATCTAGTACATTTGAAATTTCCGTCTTTTTGAAGCTTTTGATGATTTTTTCATATGGTATTAGGCCCCAACTCTTAAGTACCCACGTGCATGTCAGTTCCAAGAAAGGGCACTTAATATTTCCAGCAGGTGTCAATTGGTTATCACTGCTTATCAGCCACTCTTCTAGAAATGGTACAAGTGGTCTTTAACTGGTTTGTTTACACACAGACAATGCCTCTGTGCTGCTGAGAATTCTAGGCCCACAGCTCCCAATGTGCAAGAGATATCATATGCCACTGGCAAATACCTTGCTGCTCTGTGACAGAAGAGAATTATACCTTGTGATAATTACACAATGAAAGGTTAGGAACCAATTTTTGGACTGAAAAAAAAACAACAACAACAGGGTGCCACGGTTATATGGTGAAATATAGTGCTGTGACTTCAGAGAAATCCTAGGTTAACACATTTTGTTTTCCATAGTAAAAGAGGGTCTTTCACCTCAATGTTTGTAACTTTTGTTATTTCTTCTTGCCTTAGTGGGTTTTTTTCTTTGGTGATCACAGTAAATTTTTTTATCAGAATTTTGTTACATATATTTTAAAGTTTTTTCTCCAGACCTATATCTACAAGAGACACTTATGACATGTACTTAGCACTGGAGAGTCACAAACAAACAAAAGGAGAAAATATTCATGAAACCTTTTTTCTTCCTTTTTTCTGTGTTCACACTGGGTAAACTTGGGAAAGACACTCAACTTCTTCAATCCATGGATTTCTTTTTTGGAAAAGGAAGGGTAAGAGATTATTAGATTCCTGGTCTCCACAGTGTTTTATCAAGAAGAGCATGTGAGCACAGATTCCTCCTCATATGGCATTGTCTCCACCTGACTTTGCACATGAGTGCTTTCTTTTGATGTCTCTGGCCCATGTGGGTTTGTCTTACTGTCCCTTGACAGCTTCCTCTTTTGACTAGACTTGTCTTTGGTTTCCAATCTTGTGAAAGCCTTTGGATTCAGTGTTGTGATTCCCTCCCTGGACCTGGTCTTAACTCGCTTTCTATCTCATTGATCAGCAGCACCTTATAGATGCACATCAATCAGTCTCATTGACTCTGTTGGCTGTTAGTTCCTACATCACGATTTCTAAGGTCCCTTCTCAGTCTAAAAGAATCTAGGATTCTTCAGTTTTCCCTCTTATTATTCTCATCAAGTCTTCTGTTCCTGTCACTTCTCTAGGCACACCTGCTGAAGTGTCCTTAGACTGCATCTCATTCAGAGTAATTGCCCCATCGTCTTCTTACCCTTGTCAGACCACATTTTGAGTATTGTGTTAAGATCTGGGTACCACATTTAAAAATAAATGTTGACAAATTGGCCCACATCTGGAGGAGGGAGATCAAGACAGCAAGGGCACTTGAAACAATGTCATAAAAACGATTGAAGAAAGTAGAAAGATTGAGCCTGGAGAAAGAAAGACTTATGCAAATGTAAGTTGTTGCCAGAGGCTGCCAACTTGTGTCCTCTCAGTGTTTCCAGTGTCTTTTTGATGTTTTTTGAAGCTTTGAGATAATTTGAATGACAAGGTTCTAGTTACTGGTAGTGGGGATAAAGGAACATAATGAGAATTGAAAGGGCAAATGAAACAGGGTGTGTGTAATTATCTTCAGTCTCCAAAAGACTCAGTAGGAAGGACTAAGTACTTGTCGGGGGTATACTGAGGCAAAGGAGAAGTGGGAAGAATTTGCTCACTCTAACTCAGTTGGGACTAAAGGCTGGGGGCCTTCTCTTGAGATGGTTCAGGCAAAAAAGACCTCCACTGCCTGAGCATCCAGTCTGTGAAAGAGCCAGCATCGACCTATGAAACCTACGAATGGTAAAGAAAACATGTTGACCATTCCTGAGACATGATGGACTTACGGGGGTAGGGAGAGATATCTCACTCTAAAAGAATGATGACACTTTGCTGAAGTAGTAATAGCAGCAGAATGAGACTTCAGTGCTAGTAGTTCTAAGGAGCCATAGCTTCAGAGGTGGAGATCAGTAGCAGTGGGCAGAATGTCATCAGATGAAAGCTATGGAACCAGAGTGGAGTAAGACAATGGTAAGAGAGTTTAGCATCACAGCAAGGAACTGCAGGAGTGGAGCTGACAGGAGTAGGGAGAAAACTCCAGCATGAGGAGGTTTCCCAGTTGTGATGCCAGGCAGGTGGCACTAAAACCTTTCTTTACCGTGGACTGGGCATTTTCTCGGGATTTATTCTCTTTCCCACCAGTGCCTGAGTCTGTGGGAGATTGTACTCTTTCTTGTTTGTTTGTTCATTTGCAGAGTTGGAGGCAACTGAACAACAGCCTGCCTGGTCTTTGGCAAAGTAGGCTCTGGATGGAGGCTCAAGTTGTATTTCTTCTCCCAGAGGAAACTGTGAATTCAGAGTTAAAAGAGGCATGTTAACTGTCTTTGGCTATTTGAAGGATATAATATAGGAGGGAAATGAAACTTTATGGAGTATTTTTTATTCACACAAGAGTATTTCTCCACTGTTGTGTAAACATATCTAAAATGGGCTCCTGGAACTCCAGGCCCACAGACGGTGGGGGGATTAAGCAGCTGATCAGAGGGGGGAATGCAGGAATCTCTCTGCTGGCACTGAGGCAAGTTTCTTTTGCTTTGCCCTGCTTGGATCTGGGTCACAGTCCTGGGTGGTGATCCTGGGATGAGGAGAAGCGCTGGCATGGCAGAGCTTGTGGTGGTGGTGGAGAGGTGATCCTCCTCACAGTTCCAAGGCAGAAAAGAGTGATTATGGTCACTCACAGACCAGGAGAGGAGTAAACACCTCTCCTTTGATCATACCACCTTAAAAGAACTGAAAATTTACAGGTGCCTAGAAGTATCTCTAACAACAGCTGCACAAATCCCCCAAAACTTGGAACAGAGCATTTTCTGCTCTGGAAGCAGAGTCCTACCTTGACAAAGAGCTCAAAAGTCAAATAATTGGCTGGGAAAATGAACAGACAGTGTAAAAAAATCAGACTATAGAATTTTACTTTAGTGACAAAGAAGATCAAAACATACAACCAGAAGAAGACAACAAAGTCAAAGCTCCTACATCCAAAGACTCCAAGAAAAATATGAATTGGTCACAGACCATGGAAGAGCTCAAAAAGAAGTTTGAAAATCAAGTATGAGAAAAATTGGGAAGAAAAATGAGAATGATGGAAGAAAATCATGAAAAATGAGTCAACAGCTTGCTAAAGGAGACCCAAAAAATACTGAAGAAAATACCTTAAAAAATAGACTAACCCAAATGGCAAAAGAGCTCTAAAAAGCCAATGAGGAGAAGAATGCCTTGAAAAGCAGAATTGGCCAAACGGAAAAGGAGGTCCAAAAGCACACTGAAGAAAATAATTCCTTAAAAATTAGAATGGAGCAAACAGAAACTAATTACTTTATGAGAAATCAAAGAAATTATAAGACAGAATGAAAAGAAACATGTCTAAAATGTTACTTGGCTATAGGAGACAGCCACTGGGCCCAGTGGGTGGGACATGACATTTTAGCTCAATATAAGGAAGAATTTAATGCAGATATTTGCAAGTAGAATGGGCTGCCTCAGGAGATAATGAGTGTTCTATCCCTTGGAAGTATGCAAGGAAAAGATGGATAACCACTTGTATGGATTAAAGAGGTAGGAGAAAAAGAAAGCAAGAGGAGAATTTTAGGGTTTAGAGTCTCGGAAGCGAGATATTGTTGTGAAAGGATGTTCTAGATTTGGAATCAGGAAAGATTTTTTTTTTAAGAGTCTTCTGTGTATTTATTGTTTTACAGCAGAATGCCCAATGCAGATCATTCGTTATAACTGCCAAATAGTCAGCTGTGCAAACGAGTACAAATGAGAGACACGATTTTTTAAATAAATACTTAAACACAAATTTATGGTCCTACAAAAGAGCATTTAAACTAGATGGTCTAAGTTGATTTGCCTCCTCGGACCCACAGTAACTGTTATTTTCCCAAAATCCAATAGGATCAATCTATGGAATCACCATCAGTTCCACTGTGTGAATAATGGATCACAATAAATGAGTCCCTTTTCCTAAGAGCTTTTCCTGCCTCCCCTACAAACATGATCTGTCCTGGATAAAAAGACAACAGGAATTTCTTGAAGGTCAATGGTCCAAAATACTAAGTATGGTGAAGTATTCTACATGATCTATATTCACTGGTTCCTTTTTCAGTTAGGATGTACTTAGATGACTTTCTTCAATTCATCATACAGGACTAGCACGAAAGCTCCACCCATGCCTCTGAGAGCACTGGAGCAGGCACCCTTGAAGAAAGCTTTGCCACCCTTATCTTTAGCAATCTTCTTCCAGCAGTTGATTATCCCGGTGTACATGATATCAGCTCCTTTGTGCCCAGACTTCATCAACATTCACTGCCTTACTGTATCAAAAGTATAGGAGACTACACCTACTACAGCAGTCACTGATTGCACAATCACCCCGCTTATCACCATGTGCGTGTTCTTCCAGTCCGGGAGCATACCTTTTGCTGTGTCATAGATTCCAAAGTAAGTCGCTCTATAGATAATGATACCCTGCGCTGAGACATCAAAACCTGAGCTACAAGCCACAGATTCCATCAGACTTGGTGATTTTCACAAGGCAGTCTCCCAGGCCTTTGAATTTTCTCTCAGTGCCAGATTGCCCAATATCAGCTGCCAAGCCAGTTCTCGCAAAATCTAAGGGGTAGACAAAGCAGAGAGAAGTGGCTCCAGCTGCACCACCAGAGGTGAGATTGCCAGCAAAATACCTCCCAAACTGTGTGTGTTTGTCCACTCCTCCCCAAAACACCTGCTTATACTTATCCTGAAAGGCAAAGCTAAGGGCCGGGGTGGGGAAATATCTGGTGATATTTGCTAAGTTACCCTGCCAGAAGGAAGGCACTCCTTGTTCCTTGGAATTCGGACTATACAATCCATTATGCTTTTGTACTACCTATGTGCAGCAATTTGTTTACTTTCATGCTGCACCTGCCATAGTAGCTTAACTCTCTCAATGGGGACCACTGCAGTCTTGGAGATAGCAGCAGGGATGCCACTGGCCAGGAAGCCCTTGGTGAAGGAGAGGGCCTGTTCTGTCATGGTTACAGAGAAGGAAGGTATTGGAGTTGGAGGAAGAAAGCCGGTGAGCGAAGTATGAAAGCTGGGGCGTCCGGAGAGATTTGAGCTCTAATATTTCCTCTGATACTCATTGTACAAGCCCATAGACAAGGTACTAAAGTTTCTGAGCCTCAGTTAACCTTATTTATAAATTAAGGATAATAATGCTTGGGGTAACTTGAGGATAATAAGGTTATTATCAGTCAAACGAGATAATGTGTATGAGGGCCTTTGTAATGTTAACCTGTAAGTTTGGTTAAAGGAGACAAAGAGAACTAGGTGATAGAAAAATTCATATTACTTACCTATTTATTCCCTTAAGCATAGTGGACATGCATGCAGGGAGTCAGATAAAATCTGACTAATGAACAAAGAGATGAGAAAGCTTATATATATTTTTCTTTAACAGACTCACCGTGTCTGCATTATCTCACTTTTATGATCCCCATGTATGTTTAATCATGATACAAGACAAGGATTTTCCTTAATGGAATAGGTTGTAAATACAATAAGTCAGGACAGTTGACAAAGTGTCAATTGGAATTACAACCCAGGATTTCTGTGTTTAATTTATGATTAACATTCTATAACATAGTATATGCCCATAAAGTATTAAGATAAGGAAAAGTCACATAATTCAAGATAATTCCTTGGGGCTAAAGGTTTCATCCTTAATGGCCATGAACAGAGGAGGAAAGAATGCTCTTAAATCAGCCCCATCTGGGCTTGTTGACATAAGATAGAGGTATTCTGAGTTTACTCAGAGAACAAAGAGACTCTTAGGATCAGGCTTTTCTTCTGGTTAATCAGTTCAGACTCTGAGTCTTACTGAAATTACAAAAATGATATAAAATGGTATTAAAACGATCTTCAGTGGGAGCCAAGATGGCGGCTGAAAAGCAGGGACTACCATGAGCTACCCACCAAGTTTCTCCAAAAACCTATAAAAAATGGCTCTGAACCAATTCTAGAACTGCAGAACCCACAAAGTGGCAGAGGGAAGCAGGGCTCCAGCCCAGGACAGCCTGGATGGTCTCTGGGTAAGGTCTATCCCGCACAGAGCTGGGAGCTGAGGGGAGTGGAGCTGAGCGGAGCAGAGCCCAGCCTGGGCAGCGCGGACCGACCAGACCGCAGACGGACCACACCAGGAGCCAGGTGGAGCGTGCCCTAGCGCCCTGAATTAGTGAGCTATGGCATTTACCAGACCTCTCAACCCACAAA